>APFE031142332.1:0-40045 GCA_000404065.3 Pinus taeda | reverse complement strand
CTCCAATATTGTGCTGCTCCTAAGAAGCTTCTAACTTCTGTAGCAGATTTGGGTTTAGGCCAGTTTACAATGACTGCAAACTTAGAGGGATCTATCTTCAATTCACCACCTCCTACTATATGTCCCAAATAATTCAAAGATGTTTTGCCAAATTCACATTTTGAGAATTTAACATAAAGATTTTCTCTTTTCAAAATATTTGGAGTCTGCTTAACATGCTTTAAATGTTCTTCCCACGTTTTGCTAAATACAAGAATGTCATCCAGATATATAATAACAAAATCATCAAGAAAAGGTCTGAGTACATCATTCATTACTCTCATGAAAGTAGCAGGAGCATTAGTTAAGCCAAAAGGCATAATCAGCCACTCATATAGTCCCTGCTTTGTTTTCAAAGCAGTCTTCCATGCATCTTGCTCTCCAACTCTGACCTAATGATAGCCACTATGCAAGTCTAACTTGGAAAAATAAACAACTTCTATCAACTGATCTAATAGATCATCTATGTGAGGAAGGGGATAATAATTTTTTATCGTTATCTTATTCAGTGCTCGGTAATCAATGCACATTCTCCATGAGCCATCTTTCTTTTTCACCAAAACAATTGGATACCCACATGGTGATGTGCTAGGTTTGATGAACCCCTTCTCAAGAAGCTCCTATGCCTACTTCTTGATTTCTACATTCTCTAAAGTGAACAACCTGTACATTTCGATGTTATGCAATGGAGCATCTTGCTGCAAATTAATATCATGCACTATTTTCTTTTTGGGTGGCAGACCTTTAGGTTCTTGAAACAATATATCATATTCTGAAACAACTTTTTCTAAATCAGCTTTCTATTTAGCATCACAACCCTCAAATACATTGGTTTTATAAGGTTTCTTTTCCTTTACAACCATCAATAAAAATTATTTGCATGAATTTACAATTCGTTTCATCTGCCCTGAGTTTATGAGAGTATAATTATTTTTGAGCTTATGAGCTCTTACAATATATTCGATTCCATCTTTAATGAGTGGATACTTGTTCTCAGCTCTATAGAAAATAGCTTTTCTATCATACAAGTAAGGACTTCCTAAAGCAATTCCACATATATCCAAAGGAACTATATCTAACTCAAACTCATCTACAAATGTTGACCTAAAAGAAAACTTAAGTTTACATTGTCTAGTCACTTGTAGCTTTGCTTTATCACATAACCAACCTAATGGATATGGTTGCTTGTGAGGTGTGGTTAGTAATCCCAATTCATTACAATTGCTTCAGAAATCAAATTTACTTGTGAGCTACTATCAAATAAAGTATCAATCTTTTGATGATTGGAAATAACTCGAATATGAAAAGGCTTATGTCTTTTTCTCTCATTTTCTTCATTATCAGTAAATTGTGTAGAATTGCTAGTAGATGCTTCAGAATTTTACCTTTTATACCCGTGGCTGCGATTGTTGCTTCATCTCCTGAGTCTGACCCCAAATCCTTTTGAGTAGCTGCAGCAGTCTTCTTCTTCTTCCCCTCAAACTTCTTAGGTTTCAGCTCTGGACACAGAATCCAATAGTGTTCATAATCATGCCCATCCTTCTTACAGTGAGTGCATGAAGACTTGATTTCTGTATAGTGTTTCTCTTCCTCTCTTTCCATTTCTATTTTCTTTTCTCCTTATTTTTGCTTGCAGTGGGTTTGGATGATCCCCCAATTTCTAGGTTCCCATTCTTACCTCTAGCCTCTAGATTCATAGCCTGAATGAATACCTCATCTATGCTGGTGGGATTAAACATGAGGATAGTGTGCCTCATGTAGCTGTGTAGACCACCTATATACTTCAACAGAATCTCAGGTGAGTCTAAAGAAATTCCTAGAATCAAAGCTCTCTTCCTAAATTCTTGGGTGTAACCTTGTACACTTTGCCCCTTTAGTTGCCGAAGAGTTTTCTAGCTCATCATGGCTTGCTGCATGTAGGCTAGTAGATAGAATTGCTTTTTAATTGCAGAAAAAAATTCACTCCAGATAGAAAGAATATTACCATGTTTCTTCATGTCAGCTTGTGTCCTGCCTTCCCACCATACCAAGGCAGTGCCTCCAAAGCATAGGCTACCCAGCTGAATCTTACTCTTGTCTGAGTCAATGCTCTGCACTCTAAAATAAATATCAATCTGTCTAATCCAATTATCCAGCTTCTCTGCATTCAACTCTCCATCATATATTGGTAAATCAAATTTATCATCTAATTTAATCAAAGATGTCTTCTTTTTATTTTCAGGGCTGTTAGGAGGCATGAGAAAATTTTCTTCTTTCGCTTTGCCTTTAGAGTGATCATGGAGGAGAGATTCTTCTGCTCCTTTGTCTTGTTTGGAGTTTGATGAATCTTCATCTCTATTTTTCTTAAATTCCCTATACATTTCCTCCACCATGGATCTCATGGTCATAAACGTATCCATCAACTGGGGGTTTGACTCCAAGGGATTTTCTTTTGACATTTTCCTCTTAGAGTAGACTCTTCCAATTTGCGGGTTTGTTTCAACCAACTCTCCTTCTCCTAATTTAAGCTTTGATCTAGTTAGCATTCAATAACAAGATCCAACACAAGCTTGTCTAACCTTAGTAACCTAGAGCTCTGATACCACTTGATATGGAATTTATCCAGGACAAAGAATTAAAGGTATCACAGCCTCATGTGCATGGATGTGCCTAGGTTATTTTATGCAATGGATTGATAAGATTGTGAAATACATAGGCACTGAGGCAGCTAGAGAAAACATAACATTCAAACATGTAAATAAAACAAGTTTAATAAGGAGTTCACCCAATGCTCCTTGGCTATGTCTCTTGATCCATCCTTTCTGTGGTGGCCTCTCTATTATGTTTTCAAGAAGAGTTTTTATAATAGTAAGCTCGATTCGAGACTCACTAAATAGAATGAAGTCAGTAGGAATGGAGTGCACAGACTCTCCCTACTGAAACTCAACCTCTGAGGGTCACAATAGTATGACAGGCCTATGCCGAGGAGTTTGCTTGAACCTCTCAAGCCTCTAATGGAGTACACAGACTCTGTCTCTCTCTGGCTCTATCTGGCTCGATGTTGTCTTTATGTCAGCTCGGCTTCTACCCTCTATTCTCTACTATTAGCTTCCTGCGTCTAGCTAACTCTTGTATGCCTCTCTGTGTTCCTCTGTTCTCTGCTTCTGTCAGGTCACGGCTTTAAAGCTAGTCTGTTCTTTTAACTGTTTTTTTCCTCTTCCTGACCTTCTAGTTTCCTTACCTCTGCCTGTTAGAATTCCTCTACTTTGCGTCATCGTCACTGGGTAACACTTCGCAGGGAGGTGGCCACCTATTTCCCAACGAATTGGGTGTGAGATTCCTTGAATCATTTTTGAATGGCTGTTAATTCCATTTTCTTGGATATCACCCGAGAATCATGAATTGTTTGCTAACTCATCATCCACATCAGACTTCAAATCCCTTGTCATCTTGTTTTTTGACTTTTTTAAATCTGGACGATCATCGGGATGCATCTCCATCGCTGATCTAGGCCCCCCCAAATCCTACAGTCGTCCTTCATATCGAGCAGACAAGTCGCACAATGTTTACCCATCCAATGCAGGCATTTTTCTCTCTCATCCATAGGATGCATGTCACTTGATGTGTGCTATCGGGCAGGACTCAGTCAAAACTTCTTACCACCTCGAGGCCTTTTGATATCCTATTGTTTTGTGGAATCCCACGCTACGGAACCGAATGTATTACCTTTTTGAATTTTATAGTGATTTTGGGTCTAGGAACTTTGGGGCTTTCTTTTAATAAGGGGGATGCCCTGCAATATGCATTTAGCGCTTAATCGCGTATAAAAAACCACCCCTGTTTCTCGATTTTGCCAGTTGGTGCCAATGGGCATTACCATGGGCCAACTGTCTATACACTTTGACTGAGGGTCCTTGTTGCTTCACTCTGGCCACAACTGCAGCTATTACGAGGATTCCTTCTAATAGCTTTGATTTTTCTAAGACTTGAATCCTTTAGCATAATTTGAAATAGTCATGAAAACTTAGAGAGTGTTTTAGGATCCAATTCAGATCAGAGGCCAATATTCTAGGGACTTGAATTTTGACATGGCTCTCCATCATGATTTTGGCTACTAGTTTGGTTAGTATTTTATAGTGTTTATTTATGATGTATGGATGAATCTGGAAACTATCTCTCTCATATCGAAGAATTGTTTTTGGGTTTTCCCCTTGTGGGTTTTTTCGTGGCTGTGTGCCTAATTTATGTGTCTCTTCTCTTATTGTTTCATGGTTACTTTAATGCTCTTTCATGTTTATTAGTTGAGGTTTTTCTTCTGTATAACTACGTAAATGATATGGAATTTAATGCTATATGAAAACTAATGCTTAATTTCTCATTGAAGTAGTTATCAGGTGAAGAAAGAACCTAATTCTAGAAGATATCCTAGAAAATCAACAAAACATACCCTTCTTCAATACTTTGAGGAAGAAGCACATGGGATTTGTTACCACCCAAATTGTATGTACGTGATAAAATCCCAAAGCCAAAATGAAAAATTTGATGGGAACCTTTGAGGAAGGTTACCCATTGTCACCTCAACAAGATATCCTCTTACTTTAAGTGACCTCTCCTTTGACTCAAGGGGGGCTTCCCTTCTAAGATCATTAAGCTTAGTTGAACGAGCACAAGGTTATGTAAAATTGTAACAACCTCCTCCAACATTTACCTAGGTTAACCAGTCCGCTAGGGTAAACATGTGATGAGAGGCTACTATGTTGTGATTCAACTCCTAGTGTACATTTAGGGAAGTGGAATAGATGCATTATGACTTTCCACACATGCTACAAAACCTTTAGGAGCCAACCAACCCTTCCAGGTGACCAACCCCTAAGGAAACTTGACATCTCACTGACTTGGACCCCCAACTACTCCCATGAAAAGCCATGCATGCGACTCAGGCCTTCCATTCACTCCCACACCATGGGAATTCCAGCGATTGCGGACTTTTTTAGCTAATGACCCCAGATTATGTGCCACGTTTTCAGGGATAGGACTTAGGCCACTACCCATAACTTCATGAAACCTTTAGAAATGATAAATGACATTAAAATAAAGGTACTATACAAACACTTGATCAATGACTTGTATGGACCCCTACTAGACATGACAAGCATTTTGTCAAACATGTCACAACTATGAAACTATAGGTCATAACATCAGATCTGAGCCTAGGGGTCTCATACTTATATGATATTCATAAAAAAAATTGATGCCTTATCACCATAATTGGATTATCATCTATTAGGTCATATATTCATTGCACTTTCAACCACTAATCAAAACATGATGGAAGCCATACATAAAGGATATAATAACCATAAAATCCACATATAAGCTAGCACATTTACACATGATATACCAAGGAGAAAGAGCTATTATTAATGAATGGAAAATCCAACCAGTTTTGGGACTTCCACGAACCACCTGACCATAGATTGGCTGAAAAAAAAATATTTATTTCATCCAATCACCTCCATGCCATATTCAAAGCATGAATGTGGGAATCAAAACCAAACCAAAACAGGTTTCCACAGGCTTTACCGCAATCCTCGTTGGATCACTAGGCCCTAAACAAGCATCGATACCACCATATTTCTTCACCTACACCATGAGGAATTTTATTGTCTCGTAGTCCTAGCCTTTACCGTATATCCTGTCATACAATGGTCGAGGACTCCAAGGCCTAATTAAGACTCCAGCCCCTAGGATTTACCGTATATCCCACCATTCACCGACCAAAGGTTCCTAGGCATTATTGAGGGCACACATCTCTAGGATTTACCATAAATCCCACCATACAACGATCAAGGATTCGTAGGCCCACCGAGGCATGCAAAATCTAGCTTTACCACAATTCTAGTCCGGTTCATGGATTTGTAGGCCATGTGTTCTTTCTTTCAGAGACCACCTCACTCATTTTTGAAACCATATGGAAATCCAACTCAACCAAATACAAGAGAACCCATCACACCACGACTATCTGGAAATGGTAAGGAAAGGATGAAGAACATTGTCACACCTAGAAAAATCCACATCAATGACAACAAGAGAACCAAATACACACATGCATGTACCATGCATGCCAAATCTAGCAAGGAAATCACACATGCAAATCAATGCATGCAAATAATCTTGTTGTAGCTCCTTGATCTTTCTCTTCCTTGCTTGATATTTGCTTGATATTTTCCTTCTTTGCTTTCCTTGAACAGAATTTGATGTGTTCCCAGAAAACTCTAAGTGTCCAAGAGTGTGAGAGAAAGATAATAGAGAGAGAGCTCCAAAATTGAACTAAAAAAAGGTAAAACTGACAAAAGGTACTAAATGATCCTTAGAAGCCTTTTTAATAATGAGGCCTCTATTTTCTTCAATTTCCATTATTTTTCCTTCATTTTCCTCCTCACAAGCAACCTATGACCTTTCACCTTCCTCTTCTCCTAATTTCCATTATTTTCATAAAGAAAATGCTAATTAATGCCCCATGCATTTCCAAGTCCTTTGCCTTTGCATTTTCCATTTTACTTAGACATAATAAACCAAATGAACACCCACACTAGGATGTTTTACCCAACATTCAGCTTAGAATACATGTCCCAAGACCATGGTTATTATTTTTCCTTTATTAACTTTATTTACATGCAATTTTGACCAGTGATGCTACAAAACCCTCCCCCTTGGGGAAACACCATCCTCGGTGTTCAACGACACCTACAACCAACAAAATTTCTTAAAAGGAAAACATAATACCCATGGAACTTTATAAGTTAGCTCATTGCAGTATTTACAATGGTCATGCTACTGAGAAGCAAAGCGACATGAGAAACATAACAACATGACAACCATACTGACATAATACCCATACCGGTTGTTGGATATTTATAACACAACTCATGGAAATATTTACACCCATATACATATGTACATACACCAAATAATCACACTAAAACATATACGAAAAACATTTTATCATCATGTGAATAGAGAAAGATACATAGCCCACATCTGGTTTGCTATCTCCCACGTAGCTTCATCAGGCCATAAGTACTTCCACCACACTTTAACCTACTCGATTACTTAGTTCTGGAGCATGAACATCTTTCTATGAAATATACATTGAGGTTTCAGCTGAAATTCTCCATTTGGCTTCACCTGCAATATAGAACAGTCAATCACATGTTCAACATCTTTAACATACTTCTTAAGCAATGACACATGGAAAAAATCATGGACTTTCACCGTCGGAGGCAGTGCAAGCCAATAGGTTATTGGTCCAATCCTTTCAAGAACCTTGAAAGGTCCATAAAACCAAGGTTCCATATTGGCATATGATCCAACCCTCAAGGAGCTCTTCTTTGAATTGATACACAAATACACATGTTCCCTAACTTAAAACTCCTTAAACAACTTGTTCTGATCTGCATAAATTTTTTGTCCGTCCTGTGTTACCTTTATATTCTTCTTGATAACCCGCAGTTCCTATTCCATCTCTACCAACATATTCGGTCCAATCGACAACCTCTTCACTGGATCACTCCAAATGATGGGATTATTACAACTCTCCCCATACAATGCCTCGAACAGACTCAACCTCAAATATTCTTGGTACCCATTGTTGTAAGAAAACTCAACCAATGGAAGGTACTCATCCCATCTCCTCTGCTGATGCATCACATACATCCTCAACATGTCCTATAATATCTTGTTGACCCTCTCTGTCTATCCATTTGTCTATGGATGACAAGTTGTGCTGAAGGCCAACTCTGTCCCCAAACCTGCAAACAACTCCTTCCAAAAATTGGAAATGAACTTAACATCCTTGTAAGAAAAAATATTCCTTGGAACACCATGCAACCTTAATACGTCTCTGATGAATACATGTGCCACATCACTAGCTTTATACATGGACTTCACTAGAATGAAATGTGTTATCTTTGTCAACCTGTCTAACACAACCATGATGGAATCATGTTGTTTATATGTCCTAGACAAACCTGTGATGAAATCCATGGAAATGACCTCCCACTCCGAATTTGGAATCAGAATTGGCTATATTAGCATACCTATATGCTTACATTCTACTTTAACCTATTGATAGTCCAAACATCTAGCCACAAACTCTTCCACATCCTTCTTCAGATTTGGCCAATGATAAAAAATATTCATTGTAATCAATGTCTTCTGGTATCCCAGATGACTTGGATACGTTTTTTCATGAAATTATTGCATGATAGCCTTCTTGAGATCAATATCATTTGACACATATATCTTGTCCCTAAATCTGATGAAACCATCTGGAGTAAGACGATAGTCCACATCTTGGCCACCTATACCCTGTTGTAACCTATGCATAAGCACCATGTACTTGCTATCTTGTTGTCCTACCTATAAGATCCAATCATGTAAGTCTATCCCATAAGAACTCATATATGCTTTGTGATTCACCTATACTTTCCTGCTAAGAGTGTCTATAACCATGTTCTCCTTATCCTTGATGTATCTGATCTCAAATTTGAACTCACTGATTGTGGCCAACCATCTAGCTTGTTTGGCATTCAGATTCGGTTTGTCAAATAGATACCTCAATCCATTGTGGTCACTCATCAATAGAAACATCCTACCAAGATGATAGTGTCTCCACATCTTCAATGCATGGATGATCATTGCCAACTTAAGATCATGTGTTGAATAATTCTTCTCATGCTCGTTCAATTTCTTTGATTCATACCATACTACTTGCCCTTCATGCATAAGGACTCCACCAAGTCCTCTCTTGCAAGCATCTGTGCACACCACAAATTATTTGTTTAGATACTCAATATTTAACACTAAAGCATTCATTAACAACAACTTCAATTGCTCAAAATTTAATGCACATTCCTCTATCCATTCAAATTTCCTACCTTGCCTTTGCAATGAGGTAATAAGATATGCAATGCTAGAGAAGTTCTTGATGGACCTCCTATAATAACCTACTAGCCCCATGAATGGTCTTACCTCATCCACATTTATAGGACATGCCCAATCCATGATAGCCCTTATCTTCTCTGGTTCCATTGCTAGGCCTTCCTTGGAAACAACATGTCCCAAGTAATGTAGGTATGTCTAAAATAAACTGCATTTTCTAAGCTTGGAATACAATCTATGCTCTCTCAACAATCTCAATACTGCTTCTAAATGTTCGACATGTTCTTCCTCATATCAAGTTGTCATCAATGAATACAATAACAAGATTTTCAAGGTAAGGACACAACACACTATTCATAAAGATAATTAAGGTATTTGGAGCATTAGTCAAGCCAAATGGAATTACAAAAAACTCATAATGCTCGTACCTGGTCAGGAAAGTAGTCTTGTATATGTCCTCTTCATTGATGTGTACTTGATGATATCTTGATCTCCAATCAATATTCAAGGAAATTGTTGCTCCCTTCAACTTATCAAACAAGTCATCAATCCTCGGCAAACATACATGTTCTTGTTGGTCACTCTTTTCAACTTCCTGTAATCAATGGATAACCTAAGAGTACCATCCTTCTTCTTCACAAACAATATCGATGCACTCCATGGTGATACACTTGGCCTAATGTATCCCTTGTCAAGCATTTCCTTCAACTGTAACTTCATCCCTACTAACTCTGGTGTGCTCATCCTATACGGTGCCTTTGATGTTGGTGCTGCCCCTGGTACCAATTCAATGGAAAATTCCACTTCTCTATGAGGCTACAACTTTGAAATATCTGTTGGAAACACATCCAGAAACTACTACAAGATTAGGTACCTTCTCAATACGTACACATCCTCAACATCCTTACCTTTATCATTAGAAATATTCACTGCAAATAACACACACCCTTTTCTGCAACTGCGCTTTTCCTGCATAGCTGTGACCATTCTAACTGATATTGGCTTCTTCTTACCCTGCAAGATTCTCTATTCTCCATTTTCATCCAAACACCCAATTACCTTGTCATAACAATCCACATTATTCTTATGAATATACAAGCAATCCATACCCAAGAGCATACTATATGATCCTAAGGAAAATAAATTCAAATGTGTTGAGGTAGGCATACCATTCAACTTGAATGCATAAGATCTTATCCATTACTATACTATCCTCCAACTGTGTTAACCGGGATTTTGCATGCACTTCTTTATTCATAGCACACTTATCCACCAAGTAAGGACTAACATAACTATAATTAGATCTAGGGTCAATCAAAATGGAAACAACTTGATCACAAATCTTACTGTCCTTCTCGATAACAATTGCATGGTGCTATGACTTCTTATTATCCAACATTGCATAAATCCATGGAATGCTCTGTCCAACATCCCCAACTGTATGCACTTCATATGCATTGTAAATTGAGGCCTACCACCCTGATTCTACAGACAACCCCTTTTAGGATGCTCCTTACCACATGTCCAACACTACAACTATCCTATACCATCACCTTCATTCTATTTCCCTCTATGCAGTGACCCATTAAACTTCTTTTAAGGTGAAAAATTTTCCTTCTCACCTGCATTCTAAAGCCTTGTTCTTTTCTGCTACCATTTACCCTTAGTTTTGTCTTTCCCTTTCCAAATTTACTAAGATTTTGACTTGTGCTTTGGCTTCCAATGACAATGCTTCAATTTCCCAATAACTTCTTTAAGAAACCCAAGCTTATCATACTCAATTCGATCTCTAAATGCTAATGGAAATCCACTGAAAAATCTCTGAACTTTGGCATTCTCATCTTTAAGATATGATACATACCTCAATAACTCCAAGAAATTGGTAGTGTACTCCTCATTTGTCATCGATCCCATATTTGGCTCATAGAATTCCTTGGATTTGTTGCCGTAGTACCTCTCTAATAAGTACTTCTTCTTGAAAAGTCTCTTGAATTCATGCCAACTCAACTCTTCAGTTCTAATGTCACTGACCCACTTCACATCTTTCCACCAGATGTTTGCTTTCTCTTTAAGGATGAAGATAGCTATTCTAGCCTTCATATTATCCATGTATTCATGCAACTCAAATAATTTTTGCATCCCATGTAGCCCTGCTTTTGCATCCTCCAGCTTCTTCAAATCTCCATCAAGGGTAGGCAGATTTTCTTTCTTAAACTCATCTAGAAAATATCCCCTATCACTCCTCCTGTAAGGATGATAATGATGATGATCATAGTTCTGAATAGAGCTAGAACTATAATAGAACCTATGTCCACCATGTTGAAGTTTCTAAGTGTACTTAGTTAGAAATCCTCCATGCACTTTATCTGATTTATTCCTACCTACTTGTTATTTTCCTTAACAAGTTATTTACAATGTAAATACTGAAAAAAACACTAGTGCATGCTCAACATATTACAGATCAGCAACTAAAAGAAACATAAACAAACACACCATATGACACCATTATTTTTGGACTAATGTTCTCGGAAAAACCCAGTGTGGGAAAACTAGTGCAACTATATGAGGGTTTTCTTATTAAGCAATATCAGAGTACAATATGGGTGCTGAAACTAACCAACCCAATAGATAATTTCCTTGGTAGTAATACCTATCTATTTCTGACAAATCTCCTGGCTGAAACCCTGGATAATCCTTTCGGTAGCTACTCTGCACAAATTTGCCCCAGAAACCCCAATGTCTGCCTATTTAGACTGCGTCAGCCTCTCCTTGCCTAGCGTTGGCCTTGCGTCAACCTATATAGGCCTGTGTCAACCCCAGGAGGCCCTGCTTCAGCTCTCTGACCCTCTGCATTAGCTACATTGGCCTCTCTGGTGCTCTGTGCAGCATTTAGCTGCCTCTGCGTGGCCCTGCATGAGCACTGGCTACTCCTACGTTACTCTCTTTGGCTGCTCTGCTGCTCTCCTGACACTATCTCTACCTCTATGTCTCTCTGTACTCAATGCCCCTCAACTGCAACTCCAATCACTGAATCTATCTCTCTTAGCAAACCCCGCTCTAGAGAATAGAATGATTGATCGCTTTGGTGTATTCTCCAAGTATCCCTCAAACCTTCTCTTATAATTTTTTTGTTGACATATCAACGGATGAGATTAAGTACCTAATCAATGGCTAAGGTTAAATCTAGCTTGATGCATGTCTTTTGGATCATTCTAACACATATTCATATTAATACACATCAATATTTTATTTTCCCTAAGTTTAGACTTAGGGACTCCATTAAAAATATTAATTATTTTAATATCTCCTAATCTGTTTAGAATATGCCCAAACCCTTTCTAGGTATTGGATATCTCATGTGCCCCAACCTCTCCACCAAATTTAATGGTTAGAGCACATCTGATGCTACCCCATATCAACACTCCCTCTTAGCGCGGACTGTACTCCAGAAATACTCCTCAATGAATATTACTCTGATCATCTAGCATCGATACCTGTGTTGATACTAAGCCTTCCCACCCAACATCCTCTACACTGATACATCCTGTACTATTACCCATGGCCCTACCACTACCACTGCTACATCTATATGACAACTCCCTCTACATCTCTGCTGTTGTTGGTCCTTTCTCCCAGCACTCCATCGGCACTGCACCTCCTCTCATCATGTTGCATCGTGCTGCTCACTGCTGCATTGCAACTCAGTTACTGAGGATTAAGTAACTAATCTCCCAACTGACCTCCCTGTTGGGCTAGAGACACCCACTTATGCTTAAGCTCCCTTTGTTGCTGACAAGTGCTCCCTCTCTGACCTCTACGCTACTGCAACAACTCCCTGCATATCGCACCATTGCACACCTCTCTGTGCCATCCTACACTAGTGCAACACTCCTGTGCCTCTCGCACTGTTGCGGCCTACTAGCCTCGTGCTGTCTTAGAAATCGTGCAGTGTAGCTCTCTCTATCACTCTATTCGCATCCATCTCTACCCGACTTAGCCAGTCCTGCTACTCCTCGACGGGAGTCCCATAGCAAGGTTTAATCTAGGAGGCTAGGTACCTCGAGGATCCTGTCCCTCATCAACTATATTTCACCTGACTACAGCTCGATGTCTCCCCACTTTTGCTCAAGTGGCATGTGTGCACTCATGGCATAGTCATCATCTGTCATAACTTCCTTCTCTGCCCATGTTAGCACTACCTTAGTCTCAGAAGCCTCTCCCTTACTATTCTTCCTTAGACGCTAGGTCACATAATGACCCAACTCCCCACAGTGGAAGCACTTGATCTTGGGGAGATCCTTCTTCTTTCATTTCTCCTTCTTTCCCTCAGATGTTAGGGCCACATCTTCCTCCTCTTGCTTGACTTTGTTCCCCTTACTGTTACTACTCGTATTCGACTACCATTTGATCTCTTCCTGGCAAAGAGCTGCCCACATCTCGTCCCAAGGTGGAAGCACCCCTCTGCCCAGTATACTCTAGACAAATACCTCCCAGTCTTCTAAGACATCATTTATGGCTGTCCTCACCATTAGCTCTTGATCCGGTGTCACCCTTATAGTAGTCAATTGATCTCGAATCTCATTTAGTCCTCCGAGGAAGGTGTCAATTGATTGTCCCTTCTTCATCTAATACGACGTTATCTGATTCTCAAGCAGCATTCTTCTCTACACAGAAGTATGTTGGTACAACTCCTTAAGAGCCTCCCACATCTCAAATGTTGTTTCCTTCTCGGCTATGTGTGGTACTACATGATCCTTGACCCCATCAAAGATAATACTCTTGGCCCTCGCCAACGCCTCCTCATACTTATCATTATCACTAGGGTCGAATGGGACAACTATTACCTTTAGGGCAAAGTTCTTGACATGATTCCTGTCAAGTACGGATAAGAATCTGACCTTCCAGACTGCGAAGTCGATGCTCCGTCCAGTCTATACTAGTCTCTTACTCTGTGTAGTGCCACGATGCTCCTCTACTTCCCTCCTAGAAGTTCTCTGTTAAACTCCTTTGAGTCTCTACTTCCTGTCTGGAATTTCTCTTTTGGACTCCCTCTGAGTCCTGATTTCCCTCCTAGAAATCCTTCTGTTGCTTGTCGAGATGCCCCTTACTCTGGTCGTCTTGTGCAACCGCACCATTGATTCGAGTTCCTTTGCTAGAAACCCTCAGTGGCAACTCCTCTAGCCTTGCTCTGTCAAGTACTGTTCTGACTACATTACCTCATCAACTCCACTCTACAATATTCCTGCAACCTTCTAAACCCTAGCAACCTAAAGGTGAGAGCTGCTAGGCTCTGCGCAATCCTGACATCATAACTCGACCTCCTCATCCAACTGCGTCAGCCCTCCCAGCTACTGCGTGAGGCTTCTCTTGCCTTCCTTTGTCTCTGCGCTTCCTCTTCCCAACTCACCCTTCCTTATTGTTGCTCTGCTAGAAGCAACTTTTGTCACCTCGAGATAACTATTTTCTGTTGTTGTTGCTCCGCTCGAATAATGTCCTTTAGTCCTCCTATGATCTGCAATCGCTCTGATACCATGTTGAAGTTTCTTTGTTTACTTAGTTAGAAACCCTCCATGCACTTTATTTGATTTATTCCTACCTACTTGTTATTTTCCTTAACAAGTTATTTACAATGTAAATACTGAAAATAAACACTAGTACATGCTCAACATAGTATAGATCAACAACTAAAAGAAACAGAAACAAACACACCATATGACACCATTATTTTTGGACTAATGGCCCTGAAAAAAACCAATGTGGGAAAACCAATGTAGCTATCTGAGGGTTTTCTTATTAAGAAATATCATAGTACAATCTGGGTGTCGAAACTAGCCTACCCAATAGAGAAATTCCTTGGCAGTAATTGTCGAGCTAATTTATTCACACAAATTAACACAAATATTCCTTATCAATCCGAGTTGGTAATACTTAAAGGCAAGTCCACTATATATGAATATTAGATGTAATCAAACTTGAAAGATAAGTTTTTCAAAAACTAAAGAAGTGCATATTACAAATGTGACCTATATTAACAATTCCAATTCACTTTGTAAAGAGGAAAAATTGAAATGGCTCTTATTAAGAGGTCTAATTCTTCCTCAATTATTACTTGATGAACAGAAATCAGAAACTAATAGCTTAAGATGGACAAATCATTAATGAAGGGAGGCTCCTAACTTAAGAGGCCTTTGGTATGTTCCATCATAATTCATTCACCATAATGCTATCATTTAAAACCAAAAATACATAAGAAAACTGCTTGCATGTAATCAAGGAAGACTAGTTACAATTCACCAAATTAACAGAAGGAGTGCTCAACTTGAACACTTTATTTTTCCAACTTACTAAAGTGATGAATAGACTAAGATTTAATGAAATAAATCATCACACATTAACCATAAACCAATCTGAAACAAAGCATGTAAACATGTTCTACAATAACCAGATTATGGAAAATTAAACTAGTTTAAACAAGTGTACTTAGCTTGGAATGGGGGCCCTCCACCCTTGCTTTGCACACTTGGAGATTGATATCAGAAGCTTAAACTCAGTCACATATCCATATTATTGAACAACAAAATAGTAGTAGAACAAGTTCTTCAAATTAGCTCTCTAATCCAAAATGTCTAAGCATGAAATTATACAAAAGTCAATACATAAGCCATCAAAGTCTTGGCTTTAAATAGAAGTCTTGTGAAACAAAATAATCTATAATCCTTCTAACAAACATATCGACTCATATTCACCTATTTAAGTTGAATTCATCAATCCCATCCCAAGAAATATGGTCAATCCCATAAAATCTCAAAACTGCTCTATTTCTATGGATTTTCTAAGTGACTAACCATGGTTGACCAGCACTAAATAGGCCTAATAAAGCTTGTTCTGATCAAACCAAGTAGAGTTGGCTCAGCCCTAGTTCCCAAGTTGTCCATCCATGTATCAAACTCGTGCCCAAGTGCCCTGAAAACATGTCATCCATATAGCTATTACAGGAATTTATGAATTTGTCAATATTTGCACTTGAAACCAATTTTTCATAAAAACTTTAGAATTTGAAAAATTAAAATTAAATACCTGAGTAGACATGAAATACATCAAAATGCGATGGATAAAGTGGAAAATGGATGGAAAATATATGGATTAAGTAGGTTTCCTTTAAAAAAAATAAGACCAAAATCAAGGGCCAACATCTCCCCCTTGCTGATCGTCAAGCATGTCCTCATGCTTGCTTGTTCCTTTTTGATCTTCTATTCCCTGTTGTAGATGTAGTTCTTGTAGATGCTTCTTGTTGTGATGCCCTTATCAAACATTCCATACCTGAATCATGTCCTTCTCTATACAAAGTGGCCTTAACTTTCTGCTTCTCATACTTAGCCTTCCACATGTTCTTTTCTTTTAACCATTTGAATGCCTATTTGGAGAAAAGATCATTCTTTCTTTTCAATCTTCCTATTTATTTATTTAATCTTTAATTTTCTTTGACCAATCTAGCATTATTCTTTTTGCTTGCTTGGTTTTCTTCTTTGAAATGTTTTTCCAAGATTTTACTGATTTCTAGTTGGTCTATTAACTCCCTGATTTTGCCTAAGTTTATTTATTTTTCAAGCTCTTGTGTAGTTTTGATTAAGGATGCTGCTGCTGCATCATCATAATAAGAATCTCTCTCTAATGCCTCTTGTTCAATATCATCCTCTACCTGTTTTCCCATTGAACATGTGTCTACTAACTGAACTTCTTTTTCTTTGCTATTTATTTCAGCTGGACTTTTGTTCCTAAATCTCCTAGGAATGGACATGATGGACTCTTCATTTTCTTGCATGGCTGTATTATTTTTCTTTTTGACTCTAGTCTTAGGATAGAAGGGTGAGCTCATCACCCCCCGGTTTTCTGCTCTACTTTGTTATGTTCCTCGTTGATCTGTTCATTGAACTGGTTTTTACTCATGAACTCCCTCCAAATCATCCCTTGTGATCTTACTTGATATTCAACCAGGATTTTTATCAACCCCTAGTGATAAATTTGTGCTTCTTTGGGCTTGTGTTCATGTTTTACTATCTCTATAATCTTCAGGAGGCTTCTATAGAGAAAGTATGGCAGATTAATCTTATCTTCCCCCTTAATGTGTTGTAGAAGTCGGATGTGATATAGATGGGCAACACTATATCCCCTATCACATGTAAGAAATTTTTGTATAACTAGAACTAACTCGCCCCATGGTTCATTGAACCATTCCCTTGGTATACCTTTGGTTTTGTCAAAGGTTCCTTTTCTGTTCTTTTCAAGGAAGAAATTCCATGCTCTCCTTGAAATTCAAACCTTTATGATATTTCTCTCCTATCATAGGTAGGTCTAGAGCTTGTGAAAGGAATTCCTGAGTCACAGGAATGATAACATTTCCTACCCTTGTTTGTTCTTGGCTGTAATTGTTTATGAACTCCCTTGTTACCTCCTCACTGTGGCCACTAAATCTCTGCAAGAATCCTATCAGTCCTGCTTGGTATAGCTTCTTTATGGTCTCTTTTTTCTAGTTTTCTATTTGAAATTTCGGCTCTATCCTTGTTGACATTGTGTCTGAAAACCATTGAATGTATGCCTCTACTGTCATTAACTTCATCTTTTACAATGAAAATCTACAAATACTGTTTTGTAAAATTAAATTTTGAAGTCAGAGAAGCTTACCTGCCTTATGCAACAAACTTAATTCAATCTACTTGGGCCTCTGTTTTTTCTTTTTACAGCGACACAATTTCTCTTTTAATCCCCTATTGTATCCAAACATTCAAACATCCCCCCTTATATATCTCTGTAAAAACATTATACTCTATTTTGGAAAAGAAATACATAAGAAAACAAAATAATCATGTCATAATTGTGTATTTCTTAATGTATTCTTAAGGCAAATTTTTTATATAATTCATCATACAAGCCTAATCTTCAGCGTTGTATGAAAAGAGAACAAAAATAGTTTTCAACTCTGCCCTGGTTGTAACAGCTCTAAAAAAAACTCGTGTTTTACAAAGAAAACAAGCGATTCAACCCCTTATAACAACACTAAAAGACAATATTCCTCTATTCCTGCAATATACAACCCTTGTTCTACAACGACACGCAATACAATCCCCTATAACAACACTTAAAAATTCCTCTGTTCTGGCAATATACAACCCCTGCTATACAAAAATACGCATTACAGTCCCTGCTTCTAAAAGAAACATCCAATACAACCCAAATACTCTATTTTATCTACACATTTTGCATGCAAGATGTGGTTGAACTACCTTATTATCCGCACAGGTGTAATCAACTGCTTGTTTTACATAAACTACATGCTTCATTCAAAACCTTAGTTCATGCGATTATACTTATGAATAGATCTTTTTTAATGCATGGTCGTTTATTCTTCGCTCCATTAACTCATTATCGGTTTATCTAACCCTTACATTTATCATTTTCTGGAATCATGGTGAGTTTTCGGCATTTACCTGGCTAGTTGCTAGACTCGTGAACTGTTTAATGGCGTTCTTCATTACCCATATCTCCTAAAGCTTTGTTTCAATGCTTTAGCGTGCTGACTGGTGGCAAAAACAGGGATATAAACATTTAAATGACAGGCAGTTCTAGCAAAAATTTGGTGATTGTAATCCCGACTTCATCTTTGTAATCTTATGAAGGCAAATCAAATCTCGTTCTTACCTGAAATTTCCAGAGATTCTGGGCAACTGACTTGCGCCATCTCCGTGAGTTTTCCTACTTATCTCTCTGTAGACTCACTTATGTTTTTCCCTGTCTTCGTCTATCAAAATGTGCAGCGCTTCCACCACTATTCTCCTGAGCTCTTTAAGGGTGATGATGGCATACAAATGCTGTTAAACAATCAGCATAATGGTTTTGGAATGCACAACGGTTTTAGTTTGAAGTTTTCATGACCGTTTCAATATTTTCTATTGTGCTCTGGCTGAGTAAGCCATAAGCACATCCTATTGGCTAATGCTTGCACGTAAGCACGTCGTGTTGGTCCTGTTTGACCAGTCACCTGACTGTTTCATTGTGATGATCTAACCGTTTGCATGATTTGAATGCGATCTTACTTGTATGCGGGTCGTGGCTATCCTTTCATACAGTTTACGACCTTGCCAGCACATCATCTGTTGAATTGTTTGAACGCATCAGCCATGCAAGTTTATGATGGTTTGTGTGTATCATAACTTTGTTCCACGATTTCAATCTCATTACAATATGAACCATGCACTGTGAAATCATATTAGTTCAATGGTTTTCAAGCTTGTTTGAATTATATCCCCCCGCCTAATATCATTGCATAGTTTACCATTGTTGTTATGCACCACATTATGAAATCATGCAAGCCCACCTAACATCATATTACTCCACCATATGATGCAATTATATGACCGCAAGACTGCCTACCATTATATCCTTGTTTGCCACTTTCATTATGCAAAAATATTATGTTTAGCATATGGTAATACATTTCTTTGTTGTATGCACATATAATGTTTTATTGCCTTTCTTACTTCCTTTGCGCATATATTTCCTTATGAAATATTTCTCATATTTCTCATAATCTAAAGTTGTGTGTGCACATATATTTCCTTTTGAAATATGTCTCATAATTTTAAAATGACCACCTAGGTCATGTTTAAAATTATTTCCATGTCTAATGTTTGGATTGTTTGTGCAAGTACCATCATGTTGCACTCTTTTGATCCCTTTTTGTTTTTATGGAAAAATACTTAGGGGTATAGGCTTAAGTTCATGAATATGGAATGAATATAGGATGTACAAGGTTATAGTTAAGGGTTAAAGGATATGATACTTAGGATAATGGGTGGAGATAATGGAAAATATATACTTCAGGTACTAATCTCAATTTAACAAAGACTAAAAATTTCTAAAAACTTTTTTGAATTCACAAGAGCAAAATGACTATACTTGTACTTCCCTGATAATATTGGATGATGTCTACTGTTCTTTACAAGCTAGATGAAATCGTTTGATCAAATGTCTTAGATAGATTGAAAGGTAGAATTTATTTATGCTTCTTGTTCTTCATGCTTCATTGGTTCTGGTTCTTGAATTGCTGGTTGTTGTTCAGGTCCCTCTGCAATGATTTCATGACTTAGGTCCCAACTATCATGCACATGTTTATGCAATATATAATGTTTCTGTTGTTATTTCAGGTCCCTCTGCTATTGTTGTTCAGGTCTCAACTGTGAACAATACAAGTTTCGTCATCAATTCAGCTGCACAACTAAAGTTCTCGTGCAACCCTCCCCCTTGCTTGATATTTGACTTGTTCTCAAGTCATGCTTATGTGGAGGATATCCTGAAAATCAAAGTTGTGATAAAAATAGAACAAGAAAGTGAATTCATACAATCCAAAACATGTTGGTTTTCCTCGATGAATTCGTGTTTGCTTGGCACTAGTTTCCTGGTTTTCACTAGCAAACATTGTTATTTTTTGTGTTTTATTTTTTATATAGTATTTATTTATTTATTTATTTGTATATTTGTTATTGATTTTTTTTTTTAGCAGTAGTCTACTCTTTATTCTTCTGTAGCACTAGAAGATGGCTGTGTCTGGTGTACCATTATTTCCAATTATGTTCCTTGTATCAGTTGTTTCATGAATGCTTCTTTGTCAATAGGCCTATTGTAAACTGTGAGCCTACGTCCATTTACCAAAAATGATGTAGATTCCTGGTCAATTTTCTTGATTTGAACAACTCCATTATCAAATATTTCTTCTATCTCATATTGCCCTAACCAGTGTGTTGTGAATTTGGCCTTGAAATCTTTGAATTTGGAGTCGAACAATAGTGCCCAGTCTCCTTTGTTGAATGTCTTGTTCTTGATGAATCTGTCATGCCACTTCATTCGTTGCTGCTGTATCAATGTTGTATGTTCTATTGCCTGCTGGCGATGTTCATCTAGTTGATTTAATTCCATTATCCACTGTTGTTGTGCTTCAGACAGTTCCAGTCCTAGTTCGGCTACCAATTTGTATGTGTGTATCTGAAATTCTATGGGTAGTAAGACCTCTTTTCCATACACTAACTGGTATGGACTAAATCCAGTTGTGTTTTTCCATGTGATTCCGTATGCCCATAGTGCATCCCTTAGTTTTTCTGACCAATCCTTTCTGTTCATCTGTACTGTTTTGGTCATTATGTTCTCTAGGATTTTGTTTGTTGCTTCCACCTGTCTGTTTTCCTGAGGATGATATGGTGTGGACTTCCTGTGCTTTATCTTATATTTTTCTATAAGATCCCGTACAAGCTTTGAAGTAAACTGTGCTCCCTAGTCGGTTACAATCTGTCTTGGCACTCCATATCTTACAAATATTTCTTCAAAGAGGAAGGTGACCACTATATTTTCTGTTGCTTTGGTGACTGCCTGTGCTTCCACCCATTTGGTGACGTAATTTGTACATACCAAGATGTGCCTCTTGCCTTTTGATGGTGGATTTATTGGTCCCACAAAATCTAGAGCCCATTGCCCAAATGGTTCTATTAGAACTTGTGGTTTGAGTGGTATCTCATCTGATACTATTGGTCTCCCTGTTCTTTGGCAGCTGTCACACCGCTTGACATATGCCTTGGAGTCTTTGAAGATTGCTGGCCAGTAGTAGCCTAATTGCAGTGCCTTGTAGGTTGTTCATTTGTCTGCAAAATGACGACCACATGGTTCATCATGACATTCTTTCAGGATTTCTAATATCTCATCCTCTCATACGCATTTTATTATTATTAAATCTGAACCAGTATAAAACAAATCACCATTTACCCAACTATATCTAGAACTTTCTTTAATAATTTTTCGTTTTTGTTTCTTTGAGAATTGTGTTGGAAATTTCCCAGAAGATAGATAGTTTGCTATGTCTGCAAACCATGGTGTTTTTACTGCTATTGCAAACAAATGTTCATCCGGAAAGTTGTTCGCAACTGGATTTGGATCATTGGGTGAATGTATTCGTGAAAGAAAGTTAGCCACTTGATTTTCTCTACTTGGTCGATCTTGAATTGTGAGGTTAAATTTTTGCATAAACAGTAACCATCTTGTTATTCTCCCATTGGTGATCGATTTATTCATCAAATATTTTATTGCTGAATGATCTGTATGAATAAATACTTGGTATCCCGTTATGTAATGCCTGAATTTATTTATTGCATGTACTACAACTAACATTTCTTTTTCTGTGACTATATAGTTCAATTCTGCAGGTGTTAACTTCTTTCTTATGAAGTATATTGAATAATTGAACAAATTCTCTTTCTGCCCAAGTGATGCACCTATTGTAGTATCAGATGCATCAATTGAAATATGAAATGGCAGAGACCAGTTTGGTCCACGAAGAATGGGTGCAATTGATAGTTTTTTTTTTCAATATCTGGAATGCATTTTGACAGTGATTTGTCCCTTGAAATTCAACATCTCTTGCTAATAATTTGAATAGAGGTTGGGCTATTTTACTAAAGTTTTCTATGAATTGTCTATAGTGGCCTGCATAATCGAGGAAACTCCTTACCTCTTTTTGTGTTGTAGGTGGCATTAAATTCATAAGGACTTGTATTTTTGTTGGATCCACCTTAATTCTTGAAGTGGAAATATGGTGTCCCAAAACTATGCCTTCTTTCAACATCATATAGCATTTTTCGTTACTCAATGACAAATTTGTTTCTATGCATCGCTTCAAAACTTTCTCAAGATTGTTAAGGCAATCGTCATATGTGTTTCCATAGACCATGAAGTCATCCATATAAACTTCTACACATTCATGGATTAGATCAGCAAATATTGCAAGCACTGCTCTTTGGAAAGTTGCAGGTGCATTGCATAACCCGAATGGAAAGAAATTATATGCATAGGTTCTCCATGGGTAGGTGAATGTTGTTTTGTCTTGGTCTTTTGTTGTTATTCTAATCTGATTGTACCCACTAAACTCATCTAGGAAGGAGAAAAATTTCTTCCCAGCTAATAAGTCTAGAACCTGGTCAATGAATCGTAGCGGAAAATGATCTTTTAATGTTGCTTTGTTTAATTCTTGATAATCTACACATACTCTCCACTTCTCGTTTTTCTTTGGTACTATTATCAACGGAGAAACCCATTGACTATCTGAAATAGCATAGATGAACCCAACTTTAAGCAATTTCTGGATTTCTTCCTTCATTATTTCTTTCATCATGGGATTCATTCATCTTTGAGGTTTCCTTACTGGTTTGATATGATCATCTATATAGATGTGGTGGATACATGTATTGGGATGGATTCCTTGCATGTTTGTATAATCCCAGGGAAAAGCTTTTGAATATTTTTGTAATAATGCAATTACCTCTTGTTCTTGTGACGATTGCAAATGATTTCCAATGTTAAAATGTTTTCCAGGATATATCTCAATTGTTTTTGTTGTTGAATTGGTAATTGTGTTTATAGGAAAAATCTTTGTAAAAGAGCTTTGCAAGGATTGAACTGTACAAGTTTCTTGAAAAGATTGCTTCAAAAGATTGCTTGCAACTTCATATTGAATCTCTCTAAGCTGCTCTGAAATATTTGGTTCTGAGATGAAAAGATCCATCAAATCTTCATTCTCTTCTTCTTCTCTAAGGTCAAAGACTTGATTTATACTTAAGAATGATTTAGTTTGCTGCTATTCTGGAGTTTCAAGTATTGATTCTAAAGAAGATGATTGTGTATGTGAATAAAGTGTAATGTGTTTCCATTCATCTCCATGTGAAATAATCATACTTCCAGATCTGCATCCTATAAAGGCATTAGCTGTGGCTAGCCATGGTCTGCCTAAGATTAGAGGATGTCCTCCCAAATTTGTTTTTGGCTACAAGATAAGGAAGTCAACAGGATACTCCCATGAATCCAAAGAGACTATGATATCTTCTAGTATTCCTTTTGGGACAAATTTAGATCTGTCTGCTACTTCTAGAATTGTAGAAGTTGATCTAATGTTGTTTAAATGCATATTTTTCATTGTCTCCATAGTCATTACATTTATAGCTGCTCCCAAATCTATTAATGTGTTTGGAACTAAGAAATTATTTATTGAAATAGTAACCATAGGGATACCAGGATCAATATATTTCTCTACCATTGTTTGTGTTGACATGAGGTTTGCTAATTTGCCAATGACTTGGATTGTAGTAGGATCCTTCTTCTTTTTACCAGTTTTCTTAATGCATAATTCCTTTATTGTTTTATCATATATTGGTATTTCTTTAATTGCCTTCAACAAAAGAATTTTTACATAAGCATTTTTCAACTCATCCAAAATATCAAATTCAGGAAGGTTCATTTCTTTTTGTTGCTCTACTAACCTCTCAGGATAGGGTGGTGTTTGAGTTATAATAGTTTTTCCTTTTTGAATTTGTGTTTCAGATTGTGATGGTTCAGGTGGTTCTCCTTGCTTAATTGGCTCTTCTATGATTGGAGGAGAATCCTTTGTAAGCACCTTTCAAAACCTTAAATGGACATCATTTACAGGAAGAATAGAATATGTTGGAAAATATGATGCTTCTTCTACATTGTATGCAGGTTTATGCATCTTATTGTTCGGATTTGCCATTGGTTGGGCTAGTAATTGAGTTGGTCTGGGCTGGTTCGAAGGTAGCTGTAGCTATTGTGGTTGTGTTAATAATGGTGGAGGATTTTGTTGCGGAAATGGCATGGATTGCGGATATGCAGAATTTTGTTGTGGAAATGGCATGGACTGTGGATATTGTTGATATGGAAATGGTTGTTGATATTGTTGTTGGTATTGTTGAGGTGGCTGGTTTCCATAACCATATCCTCTCCATCCTTGTGTAAGTTTGTTTGGATATTGTTGTGGAGGCCAAGCTTGCCATGGCATTGGAGTATTCCAAAAATTTTGAGGTGGATATGGATAGTTTTGTTGAGGGAACTATTGCAGATTTTGTTGAGGCAGCTTTGGTTGCCAAGGTCTTCATGGTGCCAAAAAATAGAAACCTTTTGTTCCTGGCACTTCTTCCATTGGATTCATTTTCAATTCCTTCAACCTTAGACAATTTTCTGTTGAATGGTTTTCTATACAAAGACCACATACTTGAATACTATCCAAAGGACATTCTCTTAATGGATGTTTCTTTCTACATTTGGAACAAAAGATTGCTAAATCTTGTTCTTGCTTTTCTTTCTTCTTATTTGCTTTTAGAACATCTACCTAAGTTCCTAACATACTTAGGAGGTCAGTTTTAAGGTTTTCTAATAAGCTCCCTATTTTTGCTCTTGTAACTCCTCTTGCTGCTTTTGAACTCCCATCTCTCTTTCCAGATTTTGATCTATCTCTAGAATATTTTCGACATCATCAATTTCATCGAATGGCAAGTTTGAAATATCTCCCTTGCCCATCACATTCAGAATGTCAAGATATTCATCTCTTACACCTTTGAGAAATATTGTTCGAATTGTTTCCTGATTTAGAGAGCGTTGTTTAGATTTTTGTAGATTATATGCAAATCTTTCTAAGTATTCTTCTAAACTTTCTTCTTCTTGTTGTGTCATTCTGAAAAAATCTTCCTTTGAATCCCTAGGCCTACAACGGGCTTGATATTTTTTAAGGAAGACTGGTCTCATATCATCCTAAGAAGCTATTGTTTGCTCTCCCAAACCCATGAACCATTTTAAAGTTGTTGCTTTCAATGTAGCAGGAAAGAGATGAATTTTGTGTGTGTCATCAGTGTATCCATATGTTCTACATAGGATATCAAATTCAAACATGAAAGAATCAGGATCTTCTATTGACATTCCATAAAAATTTGGCAATACAGAAGGTGGAATATTTTTCATTTTCACCTCTTCTCCTAATATTGCACTTGTATCTACTATTGGAAAGCCAAAGGTAGCTTCCTGATCACCTCTGTCTTCTTGTCTTTTCCTATCCTCTTCCATCTTTCTATCATTTTCTCATTTTGCCTCTTCCTCTCTTTGTCTTCTCCATTCTCTTTGTTGTCTTTCATATTCAAGTCGTTGTTCAAGAGTAAGAATAGCAGATCCATGTCCCGCTTCTGCCATAGCTTTAGTTGTTTCAATGTTAATTTGAGGTTCAAGTTGTTCAAAGAAAGGTTGATTTACAGATTCAAAGATAGGTTGTTTTTCTTTAGCAGTTTCCTTTTGTTTTCCTGAATTTGATAGCTATTTTCTTTTTACTTCCTAGGCTAACAAAGTTTGCCTCTCAATTAAAGTTAACCTTTGTCCAGTTCTTTGTTTTTCTTCCAATTCCTCAATTGTTGGATTACTAGTAACTGGTGTTGTTGGCTTTGATGGTCCTACCTCTATTTGTGGGGGGACTTTAATAAATCTACCTTGAGGATCTCTAAATCTAGGCATAAAGAAACATAACTAAAAGGAATGTAACTAATTTTTTATTTTTGTTTTATGAATTTTTTTAAAGTTTGTTTGTTTATCTTCCTATTGACTATGCCGATATTTGCCTCCCCAGCAATGGTGCCAAAATGTTGAGCTAATTTATTCAGACAAATTAACACAATATTCCTTATCAATCCAGGTTGGTAATACATAAAGGCAAGCCCACTATATGTGAATATCAGATTTAATCAAACTTGAAAGATAAGTTTTTCAAAAACTAAAGAATTGCATATTACAAATATAACCTATTAACAATTCCAATTCACTTTGTAAAGAGGGAAAGTTGTAATGGCTATTAACTTAAGAGGTCCAATTCTTCCTCAATTGTTACTTGATGAACAGAAATCAGAAACTAATAAATTAAGATGGAAAAATCATTAATGAATGGAAGCTCCTAACTTAAGAGGCCTTTGGTATGTTCCATCATAATTCATTCACCATAATGCTATCATTTAAAACCAAAAATCCATAAGAAAACTGCTTGCATGTAATCAAGGAAGACTAATTACAATTCACCAAATTAATAGAAGGAGTGCTCAACTTGAACACTTTGTTTTTCCAACTTACTAAAGTGATGAATAAACTAAGATTTAATGAAATAAATCATCACACATTAACCATAAACCAATCTGAAACAAAGCATGTAAACAAGTTCTACAATAACCAGATTATGGAAAATTAAACTAGTTTAAACAAGGAAGTGTACTTAGCTTGGAATGGGGGCCCTCCACCCTTGCTTTGCACACTTGGAGATTGATATCAGAAGCTTAAACTCAGTCACACATCCACATTATTGAACAACAAAATAGTAGTAGAACAAGTTCTTCAAATTAGCTCTCCAATCCAAAATGTCTTAGCATGAAATTATAAAAAAGTCAACACATAAGCCATCAAAGTCTTGGCTTTAAATAGAAGTCTTGTGAAAAAAATTGTTCTATAATCCTTATAACAAACATATCTACTCATATTCACCTATCTAAGTCAAATTCATCAATTCCATCCCAAGAAATATGGTCAATCCCATAAAATCTCAAAACTGCTCTATTTCTATGGATTTTTTGAGTGACTAGTCATGGTTGACCAACACTAAATGGGCCTAATAAATCTTGTCCCGATCGAACCAAGTAGAGCTGGCTTAGTTCTAGCTCCCAAGCTGTCCATCCATGCATCAAACTCATGCCCAAGTGTCCTGCAAACATGTCATCCATATAGCTATTATGGGAATTTCTGAATCTATCAATATTTGCACTTGAAACCAAATTTTCATAAAAACTTTAGAATTTGAAAAATTAAAATTAAATACCCGAGTAGACATGAAATACATCAAAATGGGATGGATAAAGTGGAAAATGGATGGAAAATAGATGGATTAAGTAAGTTTCCTTTAGCAAAAATAAGACCAAAATCGAGGGCCAACAGTAATACCTATCAGTTTCTGACAAATCTCCTAGCTGAAACCCCAGATAATCCTTCTGATAGCTACTTAGTACAAATCTGCCCCAGAAATCCTAGAATCTACCTATGTGGACTACGTGAGCTTCTCCTTGCCCAACACTAGCCCCGCATCAACTCTCTGAACCTCTGTATCAACTACACTGGCCTCTCTGGTGCTCTATGCAACATTTAGCTACCTCTACGTGAGCATTGGCTACTCCTGCGTCACTCTTTCTAGCTGCTCTAGTGCTCTCTTGGCACTATCTCTACCTCTTTGTCTCTCTACACTCAATGCCCCTCAACTGTAACTTCGATCACTGATTCTATCTCTCTTAGCAAAACTCGCTCTAGAGAATAGAATGACTGATCACTCTGGTGTATTCTCCAAGTGACCCTCAAGCCTCCTCTTATACCTTTTCTATTGACATATCAACAGCCGAGATTAAGTCCCTAATCAATAGCTAATATTAAATCTGGCTTTATCTGTGTCTTTTGGACCATTCTAACACAAAGTCATATCCGATGCTACCCCAAATCAACACACCACCTCTCTTATCCAGAGTATCCAAGATCCTTCCATCTCTTATCGTGTCATCTCTATCCAACCTATGCCCACCATGAGACCAACTGCCATATGCCCCATTAGTTATGTCCTACTGCCCATGGATGATCTAAAGCAGTCCCTATCTCTACAATTATGACAAACTATGTAGAATTACTGCATTAAATTATTCTTGTTTCTCCTATGCCTAAATGATCCAGTCATTATTTTCCTTGCAACTCCTTATTTCTGCCTTCAATATTCTCAACATGTCTGCTAAGTTAGAAGAATTCCCAACAACACATTTCTCATCTGACCCATAGGAAGAATCTCGTGCAGTGCAGTCTACCATCTTTCTATTCATCTTTGATCTCTTTCTTACAAGTACACCATGTCATCTAAAACCAAAACATAACATAATCAACATACCTCAATATAGTTCAGGGTAGGATATCTCCTCTACAAGATCCACTAGATTAGCACGATACATATACAATCATAATCACATCATCATATAAAACCAGTTTAACCAATATCTAATTATCAGTGCATGACCATACTGACCACATACCATGACTCATGTATGACAACTACAACCATACCAACATATGCATAATAATATATAATCATTGACATGCATAACTACTGCATAACCAACATACACTCATGATGACCAAATCCAACAACACACCATCCACTTCCACAAAGCAAAACCACTGCAACCATGGCCACCACCATGCATACAAAACAAGTACATAGAACACAATAATATAGAACACATATATGCAATGGACATGAATGCATGACCAACACACCGCCCATCCAGTCCATGGTGTGAACTATGGTTTGATACCACTCTATAACACCCTCCTTCCACATTTACCTAGGTTAACCATTCCATTGGGGTAAACATGTGATGGGAGGCTACTATGATGTGATTTAACTCACAATGTATAGTTAAGAAAGTGGAACTGATGAAACAAAACCATTTTAACCTTCCACACATGCTACAGAACCTTTAGGAGCCAACCAACCCTTCCAAGTGACCAACCCTTGAGGAAACTTGACATTTAACTAATATGGATTCCCAAATACTCCCATGATAAGGCATGCATGTGAATGAGGCCTTCTAGTCTCTCCCACAACATGTCATGCCAGAAAATGTGGAATTTTTCAGCTAGTACTGAGCCAACGACCCTAGATTTTGTGCTACATTTTCAGGGATAGGACTCAAGCCACTGCCTAGAACTTCATGAAACCTTCAGAAATGATAAGTGGGATTGAAACAAATGTACTGTGAAAACACTTGATCAATGAATTGTCTGGACGTACTACTATCCATGACAGGCATTTCGTCAAACATGTCACAAAAATGAAATCTACAGGTCATAACAACATATTTGAGCCTAGGGGTACCATACTTATCTGATATTTGCAAAGAAGCATTGATTCCTTATCACCATAGCTACATTATCATCTATTAGGTCATATATTAATTTTACTTTTGACCACTAATCAAAACATGATGGAAACCATACATCAATTCTATCATAAATCATACCCATAAGCAGCGTATAACCAACAAAAATACATAGATATAACAACCATAAAATCCACAGATAAGCCAATATATTTACACATGATATACCAAGGAGAAATATATATTATTAATAAATGAAAAATCAAACCAAGTATCGGAATTGCACGAGCTACCCAACCATAAATTGGTTGAACGAAATATTTCTTTCAGCTAATCACCTCCTTGCCATATTCCAAGCATGAATGTGGGACTCAAAACCAAACAAAACCAGGTTTCCACAGGCTTTACCACAATCCCCACTAGATCACTAGGCCCTAAACAAGCATGGATGCCACTAGATTTTTCCACCTACACTATTAGGAATTTTCTTGTCTCCTAGTCTCTAATCTTTACCATATATCCTGCCATAGAATAGTCGAGGATTCCTAGACCTAATCAAGAGTCTAACCTCCAATATTTATCGTATATAATGTCATTCATTGATCTAATAATCACGCTATGAGTGACCTCAGTTAATTAACTATTGAATGAAGGTATTATAGACTCATGTGCTGGTGTGTGTCTATGTGATTTTAGGCAATGGATCGATCAGATTGCGAAATACATAGACACTAGAAATATGGAAAACAGTAGAGAAACACAGTAAGCAAATACAAGAGAACAACAATTAATAAGGAGTTCACCGTATCCTCCAGGGCTACATCTCCGGTCCATCTTTCAATGGTGGCCTTCTTTTATTGTGTCTTTAAAGCAGAGAATTACAATGAGGAGCTCAAATTGAGTCTCCTAAAACAGAACAATGTTTGGTAAGGTGGTTCTTGGATCCCCTAAGCCACTAGAGTACACAGACTCCTTTCCTTACCAAAACTTGACCTTTCTGGTCTTTAATGGGAGGAGCCCAATATGGTGCTCGATTCCCAACAGATCCTCTCAAGGATTGCTCAATGTTTCCTTATGCTACACGTCACCTTGGCTCTCTATATTTCTACTCTTTGCTCCACTGTCTCTTCCTTTCTCTATCTTTGTCTTCTTCTCTCCCCCGTTCTTCCTCTCTGTGTGTGTTCTTGGCTTTAAAATCAATTGATCTCATGACTGTTCTCTTCCTCTTCTTCCTTTATTGGGTCGCCTGCTACTGCTCGCTTCGAATTCCCTGTCTTCGCATCATCATCAATGGCTCACAGGGAGTGGCCACTTGTCCTCTTGCAAACTACGCCAACTTTTCCTCGTTGGTTCGGTTATTTTCTGTTACATTGTGGAATGAGTCATCCGCCAACTCGGTAGTCAAATCAGACGTCAAAATTCTTTCGCCATGGCTAAATCCTTTGTCAGATCTAGTTCTTTCATCGGGTGCATTCTCAGTCGTTAGATCTAGAGCCCCCAAATCCAATGTCATTCACTCATTTCGCGTAGTTGACTTGCTCGACTGTTAGTGCATGATGAGCGGCAATTTTCTCTCTCCTTTGCCTGCCACGCATCGGGCGCTGAGTAGAATCATTCATTTTTCTCCAAATCCACTTACCACCCAAGGGTGCCCCCAATAAATACCGTTGGTTTTGGAGCACGGGTTCCGCCTTTAGCCTTTAGTACTTTTCCCCATGGTTCTCCCGGCTTCCATGTGACCGAGCACTTGGGGCCCTTCCTTCTTGAAGGTTTTTACCCAGCGATGTGCAATTGCTAATCGCGCATTAGAAACTACCTCTTTTCTCGATCTAGGCTTCCTAAGTGCTAGTTCGCCTCCTGCGCAGTCTCCATGGGCCTCGTTCAGCGTGATTTGATTGAGGTCCTCATCATTCCACACTGGCTGCGAACTGCCACTGTTCAGAGGTCTTTTTGATCGCTCTGTGCTCTTGAATTCGAAGTTTGTCCTAATCTGATACAGCCACGGTGCTTTGGTTTTTCTTCATGGATCCAATTCGGATCACGACCTTCCCACTGAAAAAGATTTTGGACCACCAAAAGTTGATTTTTAAGCATCAACTAAGTGAGGGTACAATTTTCTCACTTGCCTAATCTCTATCCACTTTGCACTGCTCGGCTTTGAACCCTTGAGTCCAATTCTGAGGTACTCAACATCTCCCATGCATGTTGTCCTCACCTTCCTATCCGGAACTGTGTCTTCCTGCAATTCATTAAGATATTCAGGTAGCAGGTCATCAATAGAAGGAAATTGACTCTGCTCTTCGGGATCCTCAATCAGTGAGGGTTCAAACAATCTCAAGCAATTTGCATTCACGACTGAGTAGATGTGCATGTACGCTGGTAGATCAAGGCGAAAAGTATTTTCACCAATCTTCTCAAGTATTTTGAAAGATCCATACCTGATAGGCTTCAACTTTTTACCTTCACCTTGCATCCTGTCCTTGCTGATATACAGCCAGACTTGGTCACCAACTTGGAAACTATGCTCCATCCGATGCTTGTCATGCCTTGCCTTGTATTTGGCTTGGCTCTTTTCCAACTGTTCCTGTACTACCTGGTGGATCTCTTGGATTTGTTCAATGAACCTAGTTGCCCTGTCCACATCACTGTGTCCATCAACTGTGGTATCTTTACCAAAGACAAAATCCAAAGGAGACCTTGGTGTGAAACCAAAACAGGTCTCAAAAGTAGATCTCTATGTAGAAGAATGTTTTGCTCTGTTGTAAGCATGTTGCACATAACAAAAATGGTCATCCCAAAGCTTAGGATGTTTGCTGCAATATCCTCTAAGTAACTGGATCACTGTCCTGTTAACTACTTCCGTCTGGCCATCAGTTTGTGGATGAAAAGCTGTGCTTTTTTTCAGTTTGGTGTCCATCAGTTCCCATAGACTTAACCAAAACTTCCCCATGAATCGGGTATCTCAATCAGATACAATGGAAGTGGGTAATCCAAAGTGAACCCATACATGTTCAAAGAACGGTTTTGCAGTTTGTTCAGCTATAATTTGGTTATTACAAGGTATCAAAATACACATTTTGCTAAACCTATCCACAACAACATATAGATAATCATGACCTTTCTTAGATTTAGGCAGTCTTCCAAGAAAATCCATGGAAACACTTTCCCAAGGGTGAGAAGGAATTGGTAATGGAGTGTACAAGCCTAGTTTCCTATTGTTGGGCTTGGTTTTAGCACACATAGTACACCCTCTTACATATCTAGAAACTGTCTCATTTAGTTTTGGCCAATAACAAAACCTTTGCAGTTGTGCAACTGTTTTACTTACCCCAAAGTGACCTGATATCAGAGAAGTGTGTGATTCTCTAATTATCTTTACTCTCTTAGTTTGTGGAATGCAGAGTTTCCCACAATGGTATAAGATTCAGTTCTTCACATGATAATCCAATTCTTCTACTCTTTTTCCCTGACTCAAAGTTGCATATACATCTTTAAAGTCTATATATTGAGCATATTGTTCAATGTAGCTTTCATGTAGCACAGAATTATGCTTAAGTATAGTGGATGCATTTATAACGGGTATAGATAACATGTCTGGAACTTTATTATGTATGCCCTTTTTATATCTGATGACTAGATGAAACTGTTGTAGAAAACCCATCCATCTATAATGTCTTGGTTGCTGAAACTTAGTTTAGGAGTGTAGATATTGAAGTGGTTGATGATCAATATGTATTACTGTCTCTTTGCCCATTAAGTAATGTTTCCACTTTTTCACACTTTGAACTAATGCATACAATTCTTTATCATATGTAGATAGTTAACTACTGTGGGATTAAAAATCTTAAAATTATAACATATGGGTTTACCATGTTGTGTCAACACTGCTCCCATGGCATAGTCACTGGCATCTGTTTGGATCTCAAATGGTCTTTGCAGATCAGGCAGTGCTAGTACAGGTGTTGTACTAATTTTTTCTTTCAAGGTTTCGAAGGCTTTCCAATGTTTGCCTCCCCACTGAAACACCTTGTTCAATCCTGTTAAAGCATGTAAGGAAGCTGCAATTGAGGAAAATTTAGAAATGAACTTCCTCCCATATTGTGTTGCCCCTAAGAAGCTTCTCACTTCTATAGCAAACTTGGGTTTAGGCCAGTTTACAATGAATGCCACCTTAGAGGGATCTATTTTCAATTCACCACACCCTACTCTATGACCCAAATAATTTAGAGATGTTTTGCCAAATTCACATTTTGAGAGCTTAACATGAAAATTTTCTATTTTCAAAACATCTAGTGTTTGCTTAACATGCTTTAAGTGTTCTTCCCATGTTTTGCTAAAAATCAGAATATCATCCAGATACACAATAACAAAATCATCAAGAAATGGTCTAATTACATCATTCATTAATCTCATGAAAGTAGCAGGAGCATTAGTTAAGCCAAAAGGCATAACCAACCACTCATAAAATCCCTATTTTGTTTTGAAAGCAGTCTTCCATGCACCTTGTTCTGCAACTCTGACCTGATGGTATCCACTGTGCAAGTCTAGCTTGGTGAAATAAACAACTTCTTTCAATTGATCTAAAAGATCATCTATGCATGGAAGGGGATAACAATTTTTTATTGTTATCTTATTGAGCGCTCGGTAATCAATGCACATTCTCCACAAGCCATCTTTCTTTGTCACCAAAATGATTGGTGACCCACATGGTGACGTGCTAGGCCTGATGAACCCCTTCTCAAGAAACTCCTGCACCTGCTTCTTAATTTCAGCATTCTCTAAAGCAGACAACCTATACATTCCAATGTTAGGAAAATGAGCATCTTGCTGCAAAATAATATCATGTACTATTTCCCTTTTGGGTGGCAAACCTTTAGGTTCTTGAAACAAGATATCATACTCTGAAACAACCTTTTCTAAATCATCTTGCTATTTAATTACAGCCCTCAAATACATCGGTTTTATCAAGTTTATTTTCCTTTACAACCATCAGTAAGAATTGTTTGCATGAATTTATCATTATTTTCATCTGCCCTGAGTTTATGAGAGTATAATTATTCTTGAGCTTATGAGATTTTATAAAGTATTCGATTCCATATTTAACAAGCAGATACTTGTTCTCATCTCTATATAAAATAGTTTTCCTATCATACAAGTAAGGACTTCCTAAAACAATTCCACATATATCCAAAGGAATTATGTCTAACTCAACCTCATCTACAAATGTTGACCCAAAAGAAAACTTGGGTTTGCAATGTCTAGTCACTTGTAGTTGTGCTTTATCATTCAACCATCCTAATGGGTATGATTTCTTGTGAGATGTAGTTGCTAATCCAATTTCTTTACAATTGCTTTAGAAATCAAATTTACTTGTGAGCCACTATCGAACAAAGTATCAATCTTTTGGTGTTTGGAAACAACTCAAATATGGAAAATCTCATGCCTTTTTCTCTCATTTTCTTCATCAATAATAGATTGAGTAGAATTACTAGTAGATGCTTCAGAATTCTTACCTTTTATACCTATGGTTGCAATAGTTGTTTCATCTCCCGAGTCTGACCCCAAATCTTTCTGAATAGATGTAGTAGTCTTCTTCTTCTTGCCCTTGAACTTCTTAGGTATCAGCTCTAGATGCAGAATCCAACAATGCTCATCATCATACCCATCCTTTTTACAGTGAGTGCATGAAGCTTTTCTTTTTTGTGCATTATTAGGCTTCCTTGCTTTCCACTTCTGCTTTCTTTTCTCCTTGCTCTTGCTTGTAGTGGGTTGGGATGGTCCCCCAACTTCTGAATTTCCATTCTTTCCTCTAGCTTCTACATGGTTAGCTTGTATAGATACCTCATCTATACTAGTGGGATTAAACATGAGGATAGTATGCATCATGTAGCTGTGTAGACCACCAATGTACTTCAAAAGAGTCTCTGGTGAGTCTAATGAGATTCCTAGAATCAATGCTCTCTTTATAAATTCTTGAGTGTACCCTTGCACACTTTACCCTTTCAACTGTCGATGAGTTTGCCAACTCATCATGGCTTGTTGCATGTAGGCCAATGGATAGAACTGCTTTTTGATTACAAAAACAAATTCACTCCAAGCAAAGATAGTCTTACCATGTCATTTCATGTCAGCTTGGGTTCTGCCTTCCCACCAAACCAAGGCAGTGCCTCCAAGGCGTAGGCTTGCCAGCTGAATCTTGCTTTTGTTTGAGTCGATGTTCTGTACTCTACAATAAACATCAATTTGTCTAATCCAATTGTCCAACTTTTTTGCATTTAGCTCTCCATCATATCTAGGTAGATCAAATTTAACATCTAGTTTGATCAAAGATGCTTTCTTTTTAGGGATATCAGGAGGTGTGAGAAAGCTTTCCTCTTTCCCTTTTCCTTTGGAGTGATCATGGAAATGTGATTCATCTTCTCCTTTGTCTGGTTTAGAGCTTGATGAATCTTCATCCTTGTGTTTTCTAAATTCCTTATACATTTCTTCTACCATGGACTTTATGGCTAGGAAAATTTCTATGAATTGAGGGTCTGGACCCATAGGACCTTCCTCTGACATTGTCTTCCGAGGATAGACTCTCCCAATTATTAGCTTCGACCAACTCTCCTTCTCCTAATTTGAGCTTTGATCTAGTGAGCATTCAACAGTTAGGCCAACACAAGTTTGTTTAACCTTACAGCCTATAGCTCTGATACGACTTGATCTGATAATCATCTGATGAGTGACCTCAGTTAATTAACTATTGAATGAAGGTATTATAGACTCATGTGTTGTTGTGTGTCTATGTGATTTTAGGCAACAGATCAATCAGATTGCGAAATACACAGGCACTAGAAATATGGAAAACAATAGAGAAACACAGTAAGCAAATACAAGAGAACAATTAATAAGGAGTTCACCCTATCCTCTAGGGCTATGTCTCTCGTCCAGCTTTCAGTGGTGGCCTTCTTTTATTGTGTCTTTAAAGTAGAGAATTACAGTGAGGAGCTCAAATTAAGTCTCCTGAAATAGAACAATGTTTGGTAGGGTGGTTCTTGGATCCCCCAAGCCACTAGAGTACACAAACTCCTTTCCTTACCAGAACTTGACCTTTCTAGTATTTAATGGGAGGAGCCCAATATGGTGCTTGATTCCTGATAGATCCTCTCGGCGATTGCTTGATGTTGCCTTATGCTGCAGGTCAGCTCATCTTTGTCCTTCTACTCTTTGCTTCACTGTCTCTTCCTTTCTCTATCTTTGTCTTCTTCTATCCCCCATTCTTCCTCTCAATGTGTGTTCTTGGCTTTAAAGCCAATCGATCTCATGAATTTTTGCTTTCTCTTCTTCCTCCGTCGGGTCGCCTACTGCTTCTCGCTTGGAATTCCTTGTCTTGGTGTCATCATCAACGGCTCACAGGGAGTGGGCACTTGTCCTCGTTGGTTCATTTTTTCTATTACATTGTGGAATGAGTCATTCGCCAACTCGGTGATCAAATCAGACGTCAAAATTCTTTCTGTCGTGGCTAAATCCCTTGCTATATTTGGTTCTTTCATCAGGCGTGTTCTTAGCCATTAGATCTGAAGCCCCCAGATCCAACGTCATTCACTCATTTCACGTGGTTGACTTGCTTGACTGTTAGCACGTGATGAGCGATGACTTTCTGTCTCCTTTTCCTGCCACACGTCGGGCACTGAGTGGAAGCACTCGTTTTTCTCCAAATCCGCTTACCACCCAAGGGTTCCCCCAATAAATATCGTCGGCTTTGGAGCACAGGTCCCGCCTTTAGCCTTTAGCACTTTTCCCCATGGTTCTCTCGGCTTCCATGTGACTGAGTGCTCGGGACCATTCCTTCTCGAGGGGTTTTTCCCAGCGATGTGCGATCGCTAATCGTGCATCAGAAACTACCTCCTTTTCCCGATCCGGGCTTCCCAGGTGCTAGTTTCACCTCCTGCATAGTCTCCATGGGACTCGGTCAACGCGCTTTGACCGAGGTCCTTGTCGTTCCACACTAGCTGCCAACTGCCACTGTTTAGAGGTTTTTTTGATAGCTCTGTGCTCTTGAATTTGAAGTTTGTCTTGATCTAATACAATCACGGTGCTTTGATTTTTCTTCATGGATCCAATTCGGATCATTCACTAACCAATGATTCTTAGGCCTGATCGAGGGTGTACACCTCTACAATTTACTGTATATCCTTCCATACAATGTTCAAGGATTCCTAGGTCCACCGAGGCACACAAATTTTGAATTTATCACAATCCCAGTCCATCTCATGGATTCTTAGGCCATGTGTCCTTTCTTTCAGAGACCACCTCACTCAATTTCAAAACCATTCAATAATCCAATTATAGCTACTTGATCCTTCTCTTCCTTGCTCGATCTTTCCTTCCTCCTTTCCTTCTTTGATTTCCTTGATCCAAAGTTGAAGTGCTCCCAGAAAAATCTAAGTGTCCAAAGGTTAGAGAGAGAGAGAGAGAGAATATAAAGAGAGTTCCAAAACTAATATGACAAAAGGTAAAACTGATAAATCCTAAAACTGATAAAAGGTACCAACTGGTCCCCAAAAGCATTTTTATTAATGAGGCCTCTATTTTCTTCAATTTCTATTATTTTCCCTTCATTTTCCTCCTCACATGCAACCTGTGACCTTTCACCTTCCTTTTCTCCTAAATTCCATTATTTGCATAAATAAAATGGCAATTAATGCCTGATGCCTTTCCAAATCCTTTGTCTTTTCCTTTTCCAATTTCCTTAGCCGTAATAAACCAAAAAAACACCCACACTAAGATGTTTTTCCCAACATTCAACTTGGAATAAGTGTCCCATGACCTTGGTTATTATTTTTCCCTTATTAGATTTATTTACATGAAAATTTTACCAGGGCTATTATATAAAAGTAGCCTTAGCAAAATAGTTTTTTTGGAGGTTTTAGGGATTTTTAAACTAAGTGATGGAGGGATATGAATATTAGTGTCAATATCTTATTGGGCTATAGGGTCAAGAGGTTACAAGTGGAAAGATGAGATCAAGAAGTAAACCCTTTTCAAGGAAGTTATACCTTGCTCGTGGATTAAGGAAAGAGGTTAGAACCCTATAAGCTAAATAAACCCTTTGACTAATCAAGGAAAATCATGAAATCATGGCTCCACTAGGAGGCATCCCTCCAAGATGAAATCCTATCAGCAGGATAAACTATGGCATGAAATATAATCAAAACCTTTCTAAACAACTTGAGAGTATGACCGAACAAGAATGATTACAACCAAACCAATGAAGGAGAGCATCTGAGAATAACCTCTAGGTGTCCTCCTTCTAAGTGACAAAGTTGTGCTTCAAATTATTTGGCCTTAGTAACCTTATGGTAGTTTGAGAAATTGCAATAATACATTTTAGTGATATAAAATAAATAACAACTTCTAAGTAAAATAACATTGACCTCATAGATAACCCATTAACTCCGAAATTGCTCCAATAAAGATACTTCCATTAAGCTCAAAGAGGATTTCTCTTGAAATCCAACCATGAGTACAAATGATGCAGTTCTCCTATACTTATAGAGTGACATATATCTTTCTTTACAATAAGATATCATTGTTTGATTTAATTCCTTATATCTAGCTTAAGAAAAGTAAATCGAACTAACTACTAAAATCAAGTAAACTAACACAACATGAGTTGATTCATCCAAAGAAGAGAAAATTATGGTGTAAGATGACACATTTAGCCTCCAAATGGTCCAAATTTTTGAGATGGTCAACATCCTCCATAGAAGATGGCTGAAAGAGTGGTCTAATGCTTCAAGGCATGTTAAAGTGGCCCCCAAAGTCAGAAAGGTTCCAACATATCTCCTTTAGTACAACATCCATAAAAAAAGGTGCATAGTGTTCCAATGATGGGACTATGAAAACAACTCCATAAATAATGTAAAATGATGCTTTAAAACTCGTACATGGTGTCTAAAATGAAGTCCTATGGTCATACATATAGCCAAGTGACATCAAAATAAATGAAGTTAATCCTCATTCCATCTCATCATTATTCAAGATAGTTCTTTGAATCTATGTCCACATCATCTAAGACATATCAAGGGAGAGATACCTCATCCTAATTTTCAGGCCAGGAGTAACTCCAGAAAATTGATTCGTTTATTCATTTAGCCAACTATCTATTATATACATGAATGTGATTGTTCAGTTCATCTTCTCGATGACTGTTCACATTCAATTCCCCCAATCACTGAGGATTAGGTGTCAACATTCCCCCCCTTAATCTGAAGAGATGTTGGTGA
>APFE031142328.1:0-27085 GCA_000404065.3 Pinus taeda | reverse complement strand
TCAGTCTTCGACTTAACATGTTATAACTTCAGAAAAATGAGTAAAAGCCCTTATAGTTCGTGAGGGTAGTGTCGTTCCAAGAGTTTGGTCTATAACTTTGTCATCTGAACACTAAATCTGAATCTATGATTTTTTTTTCTTTCTTTGTTCCATGACAAGGATCATGGCCATGCCAAATTTCTGGGCCAACAATGCATTTGCATTCGGAAATTGCTTCTCTTCCTACACGGGGTTACTTGTAAGTAACAAACTAGATTCACACATTTAACCCAGAACACCTAAGCAGACACAATTCAAGAATACATGGACATATACTTTGGAGTGAAATAATCAATTAGTATTGTAATAGATGAACGAGTAATAAAAAACAGAACGTGCTTCTGTAGACATATTAAAATATCCAGTTTTGACATTAGTTGAATTCTAAGATGTTTTTTGCAAGTAGAGATCCTGTCTAATTTTATTTGTCTATTGTTCAATAGAAATCTTTTCCAAGTTCAACATTATTTCATCTACTTACTTCTTGTGTCACATTTTCTTCAAATGCTTATAAAGCAGTGCATTGAAATTGTCTCTTTTCATGTTGAGATTAGTCCATTCTCTAACATAGATGTTGAAATGCACAGGAACCTCTTGGTGGTGCACATACGAACCCATTTGAAGCTTCAAAACTAATAAAGAACGCTGTCATGAAGCACATGCATGTAAGTAGTGGCTTTCTTCAGGAATTCCAAGTTTTTTTGTTTTTATGTTATTCATAACCAATGTATATGTTACCAGGAGCTGCTCAAAATGAGCCCTGATGAGGTGCAGCGGGATCGGATTGCCAAGTTCCGTACTATTGGTCTCTTTCAAGATGGTGAATTGGATTCTTATAGAAAACGTAACATGAAGAAGAGGGATGCACCTATCCCAGAGTCACCAAGCATTGTGGCCCCTTCACTGCAGACATTAGAATCAAGTCTAAATTACAAGCCTGAAAATATGAAAGGGGATGATGTAGATTTCAAGTTATCCTCAGTAAGCCCAAAGTCAGAGAACATAAAAAGGGATGATCCAAAAGTTGACAAAACAGACACTGTTAATGCATCATCTAATCACAATTTGGTTTAGGATTAGGTAAGCTTTAGAATCCAGTGGGCTTTCTGCGTCAATAGGAAGTTTGTTTATTTTATTGGCCAAAGTTAATTCAATAACACATTCTTGGTAGGGGTGTAATGAATAAAGGTTTGAAGTAAGATATGTCCATGACATTGTTCTACTTTGCTGTATATGATATGTTACAGAAATGCAGGCTGTTCTTTTGCAACAGTTACAACTACAGACGTGAGTTCAGAAAAGGGCCTGAGCTCAGATAATTTTGTGAATTTAGAGCTCAAAACTGTCCTTTAAAATCGGTTATAATGTTGTCATTTTTGGGTAAAAGGTGGTTTGTATCATTCAGAGGCATTACATGTGTCTATTAGCAAATTTACGATCATTCTTACCTTATCTATATGTAGGTTCAAATAAAAATGCCACAGTTGCCCTATCGGCTTTAATTTACTAACTGGGCAGTGATCTGTTAGGTTTAATTATAATGGAGGTGTTCTAAGACACAATAATCGATAGATTTAACTATGGTGTATGTGCTCTAATACACAGTAATCCTACGCTATAAGAACTTATATTTTTAATGAGATGAAACCATTTTGTATAGGATATGCTAATTGTTTATGAACAAGTCTAGCAATTGGGTGTCAATTAGGTTATTGTAAACAGTACTCATGCTGAACTGTGTTCTAGAAGCAATGTATCAGCCTTGGATTCTAACTTATCGGTGTTTGGAGAGCATTAAACTTTAACAGACCAGCAATTAAATTTGGACAAAGAAAGAATGCTGTCATGCAACACATGCTTGTAAGAAGTAGCTTCCTCAAGTAAATGGGAGTTTCTTATTATTCTAGAGATGATTCATATCATTGTCTATGTAATCAGGACCTGCTGGGAATAAATCCCGGTCAGGTGTAGAAGCATCAGATGACGAAGTTTTGTTCTATTGCTTGTCTACAGAAAAGGAAATTTATGTCTATAGAAAATTTAGCATGAAGAATCAGGATGTACATATTTCCAGATTCAACAAAAATTACAGTTCTTGACAGCAAACCGTAGGGTCAATCCGAAATGATGGGACTGAAAACATGAAGTTTGATGTAAATTTCAAGTTACAATCACAAAGTATTAAGGCAGAGTATAAAAAGTTATGGTACAAATTTTGACGTGACAATAAAGAAATGAGGATCACTGTTAAATTTCTATGCTTTAGCTCATCGCATTTTGATTTAGGTTAGATAAGCTTTAGAATCCAGCTTTTGCAACAACAAGAAGTGTATGTCATATATTTGTTAAAGTTATTTCTTTGACATTCTTGGTTGTAGCCAACAAATAAGATTGAATGAAGAAATGTTCTCGGCACTTGTAATTTGATGTATACCATTAGTTCACAGAGAACTTGGCCTATGGAACTTTATGTAAGTTCCATCTGCAAACATGAGTTTAGAGTTGGGGCTAATTTAGGCATCTGCAAATAGTACTTGTTCTGAATAAGCAACTAACCGTTTAGCCATAGATGCTAACATATGGCTGTTTGGACAGCATTAAATTTTAATAAGCTGACAAAACCATATATTATCACTTTAACAGTTGGAAGGTTGACAAAATACGTGCATTGAAGAATAATGTAAATCTATATGTATGTCGGTTAGGATATCGTGGGTCTTGAATGTGAAGGACTTATACATGGATCCTAGCTCTATGCAGAAATAAACACCTTATTTAATTTGAAAGTTCATATTTGAAAATAATTGTTAAGATTGAGCAAACATTGTTGAAGCTAGAACCTGCATGCAGAAAATCAAAATAAAGTTGTGTTGGTAAGAACCTCTGTTTTTCAAAATAAAGTTGTGTGTTGGTAAGAACCTCTGTGAAAACATGCATGGGGAAAAACTTGAACATCTTCCATTGAAGAAGTCTGACACCAATTAGAGTCCATCTTTCATTAGTTCAGAATATGAGTCACATTCCGGATACAACGGTCCTCATTTAGTGACAATCTTCCTTATCCAGTTTGGTTCTTATCCATTTTGAATGGCAATTTTCCTTATTTGCACTGGTTCTTATCTGTATAGGTTTTCAATCATGATTCTCAACCAGCAATGCTGGTTCAAGAGTCTCAATTTATTTCTTCTAGGATTGGGTTCAAAATTACTCTTGTAAGGTCTATCCCATTGACAATGGCATCAATAAAAACTATGTAGAAAACAGTGTTCAAACAATGGTGATATTTAGCTTATATGCTTATGTGATCGATAGCTAAAAAAGATACGCACAGTTCCCGTTGGCTTCAAGGCTAATGAATCAAATGAACTTGGACATCGTTAATGATAAATTTTTTATTTTCAGTGGTTTCTTCTTCCTTTCGAGGCCCTCTTTGGGACTATTTTAGGGATTGAACCACCCCCTCTCTTCTTTCAAAGCGTGTAGAAGACGGTTCACCAAGATCGCTTATAAAGACGTGACTTCAGAGCTGATTATTTTGTTTATTACATGTTTCATTTTGCTATGAGTGTCCAAGTCTGAAGTTCACTAATTATTTATTGAAAAATCTCCCTCACTATTGTAAATCTTTCGAACGATGTTCAAAGGGTTCGTTTTGTTTTGGGTAAATAGGGATTCGGTTTCCAATGTTACAAGAACATTGAAATCTTCAAAAGTAAACTTCAAACTTCAAACGAGATAGCTCGTTAGTGTGAAGTGCTCATCGAATTCCCTCAAAAATTTAATGGAAACACTGATAAAACTTTTATGTGTAATCAACACGAAGAAAAAGGGTTTTAAAATGAAAAAAGTGATCAAATATTTGTTTTAAAGTTTTAAACTTGCTGAATAAAGAGGTTCTGAAATGGAAGAGTAATCAAGTTGTAAAGATGGAAGAAATGTCTCGAATGCACAAACGAGATTCAATGTTGATTGTTTTCTAGTATCAAATTATTAGAAATCCCAGATTCATATGGAATCACTTGCAATGCTAAAGCCAATTCTTGAGCTCTTACACACTTTATTGAATCCATAGATCTTTCTTGAGCTCTTACACACTTTATTGAATCCATAAATCTGTGTTTCAGTCGAAATTCATTTTGAAAGTAATGATTAATAAGACAATTATCATGTTTTGATGGATGTCCATCTTTGAGGTAGTTTTTGCAACATGGTTTTATTCTTTCTTAAAATGCCTTTTACGGGCTTTAGCATTTGCGTCGTGGTCAAAGTGTGTTGATTGTATTATTTTGTTGTCTTTTTGCAATTTTAACTAAAGTTTCGAGAAAATGCTTAATATTTCTATTTTTCCCATAAATTTAAAAATAAATTTTTAATTTCCTACAAATCTTATTTTTAGTTTTCGATTGGCTAATCGAGCTTTAATGGGACATAATTCCCACTTGGTGGAGGGCGTTTTAGTGTTCGGTATTTGTCAGTGCCTGAGAATTCATTAAAAAAAACTAATTTTGTGAGTGGCCGGTTGGTTGGTGAATGCGCTGACACTGACTCTGTTATGCCATTGCTTTTCCCAATGATGTTGGAATTGACGTAGTTGTGGGTCCTTTACGTAGGCCAGGGTGTGGGATGTGAAAATTTAGAAGACTCAAATTTCCATTGCAACAACGGATTAAGTTCATTCTATTTGTTAATTATTGAACAAATTATTTACTGCATCCTACAACAAATACCGAAACTAATACATTTCAGGCTTTACTAATTAAATTAAATGTGGAAACAAGAAACTGAGCAAGAAAGAAATACACAACACATAACACCGTTAGTTTTGGACAAATGTCCTCGGAAGAACCCAATGTGGGAAAACTGTCACAACAGTGGAGGCTCTGTATTGTTAAGCAGTAGTTTTCTGAATACAATCTTTGGATGCCTTACTGGTTATCCAATACAGAGAATCTGATTGGCAAAAGATTAGTGAGAAATACCTCACACTATCACTGGCGATTCGACACTGATCCAGGATCTGGATGACTGGCCCCAGGTTGGCTCTGCATAGCTACTGCGTCAGCCTATGCAGTTCTGCATCAGTCCCTCTGGGGATTTGCATCGTCTCTCTCGGATCTCTTGCTTTCTGGAGATTCGAACTTTAGGCCTTTTGGTCTCACACCCCGACTTCCTGCACTGAAACTCGTCTCTCCTAGTTGGAATTTGAACTACCTTTGAAGCTCTGCGTTGCCTCTGCATGAGCTTACACTTGTGAAAATTTCTGAATCTACACATCGGAAATCCTACTGCGATTACTGGTTTATCATCTCCTACTTGTTCTTTACATTCAACAAGTTATTTAAATATTAAACGATGATCAAAGCACTATTGTAGACTACACCTATATATAGATCATGCACTGAAATAAACTGAGACAACCACACAAGGAACACTGTGATTTTTGGACAATCGTCCCTGGAAAAACCCAATTCGGGAAAATCGATGCAACATATAGAGGGTTTGTATTATTAAGTAGATTTTTGAATACAACTAGGGTGCCAAATCTGGCTCACCCAACATAGAATAAACTTGGAAGAAGTTCCTCTATCCGGAGACAAATATTTTGGCAAATCCAGTAATTGGATGATCAAACCCCACAGATGACAATGTTGTTCCTAGTTGGGCAGTGATCGCTGCTCCAAGCTCTACGCTGGAATTGCGTCACCTCCTTTAGGTGTTGCGTAAACCTTCCAGTGAGCCTCCCTTGCTCAGAATTCGATTTGCTGAATTGCTACTCTCTCTGCCCCACAGAAAACCCCAACGGTGCCTCTAAGGGATTGCGTTATCCCCCCTAGCTTTTGCGTCACCCTCTCTGGAGCTGTGTTGTCTCTCTTGTTGCTGCTCTGCCTCTCTGTTATGTATTCTTGGTCTTGGATTGAAGTCCCTCTGCCGAACTGCCCCTCACTGCAACTCAAACCACTAGCTCGATTTTCTCAACAAACCACGCCCTGGAAAAATCAAACTCTTTGATCTCTTGGTGTATCTCCAACTCACCTTCAAGCCTCCTCTTATACTTTTCCTATTGATGAATCAATGACCATGATCTAATCTCTAATCAATGGCTAAGATTAAAACATGCTTGATCCTCGTTCCTTAGAACCTTCTCACCCATATTTTTATTAATACACATTAATATTTATATTTTCCCTAATAACTCCTCATTCGTGTGGAATTTCTCCAAACGATTTATGGGTTCTGGAGATCTCATGTGTTTTAGCTCCACAAAATTTTGGAGCTAGAGCACATCCGATGCTACCCAAAATCAACACTCCCTCTTAGCTAGGAATGTGCTCTAACAATACTTACCCATAGAAGCATTACACTGATCCACTGCATCGGTCCTCTGTGTTGCTAATGCTTGCCCTGTTGCCCTTCATCCACTGCACCGTTGCTTCCTGTACTGCTGCCCATGCCTCTGCCGCAACCACTGCTACATCTGTACTACAACTTCCTCTCAAATCGCTGCATCATACTGCTCATAGTACTGCCACTGTTAACTTCTACATTGCAACTTAATTGTTGAGAAGTAAGCAATTGAAAACTCACCCAAAGACTAACATGTTGGTCGGTTTGGATGCCTCGTGATGTTGAAGATACCTCTGTTGTTAATTTGTGCTGACCCTCTGCTACTACTGCGGTATTGCAAACTGCTTTGTGCCTCTCGCACTGCTACAACATCCACTGCGATGCCTCAGACTTTGGCACTCTAGCAATGCCATTGTTGCTCCATCACACCTTGTTCCAACCAACACCCGTCATTAGGCTACTGTCGTTAAGGGCTCCTGTAGCCGTATGTGATTCAAGTTTGGCCACCTCAAGGATCTTGCCCCTGTGTAGTCCTCCCAACTATAGCTCAATATCACCCCACCTCTTCTCTAGAGGTGCATGAACACTCATGACGCAATCATCATCCTCACCTTCCTTGTTCGCTTTCACTGGAGCAGTCTTCGATTCAGAATCTTCCCCCTTGCCCTTCTTCCGGGGCACTGAGTGGCATGTCGCAGTTCCCCATAGTTGAAGCATCTGACCTTGGTGATGTCCTTTCTTTCTCTTCTGCTGCGTTTGCTGTCCCGTTGATGCAAGAGCTGCATCCTCCTCCTCCTTCTTGACTTGGGATCCCTTGCTGCTACCTCCTGTCTTGGTCATCCTCCTGAGCTCTTCTTGTCGAAGCACTGCCCACATCTCCTCCCAATTGGGGAGAGTTGCTCTGCCCAAGATACTTTGGACAAAAGTCTCCCAGTCCTTGGTAACTGCATTTAGGGCAGTCTTGACCATGAACTCAGGATTTGGAGTAGACCCCATGGAAGTCAATTGGTCGCGAATCCCTTGCAACCTGAGAAGGAAGGGATCAATCTCTTCTCCTTTCTGCATCTGATACTATCTCAACTGATTTTCTAATAGCATCTTCTGTTGGACGAAAGATCACTAATACAAGGTGGTCAACGCTTCCCACATCTCCCTTGTTGTGTTCTTAGTAATGTGTGGTACTACATGATCTTTGACCTCGTCTAGAATCATGCATTTGGCCTTCGCCTGGGCCTCCTCGTACTTCTTCAACAACTCAACGTCCACCGGCTCATCAACTACCTTCAAGGCATAGTCCTTGATGCGATGTTTGTCTAGGATTGCTAGGATCTTGGCCTTCCAGATGACAAAATTGGATGCTCCATCTAAATCGTTTTAATCCCTCAACCCATTCATTGCCATCTCTGTTAAAAAATAAGACTGGTTCTCTTCTTCCTTTCGTGTTGTGAATCTAGCAAGACTTGGATCCAAATTTCTTTGGCGCAAGAAACCCTCTAAGGAACAAGCTCCTCTAGACTCCCTCTGAGTTTTGATTTCCTTCACGGAAATCCTCTTTTCAACTGTCGAATAACTTCCTCTCCAATCCTCCTTTGTTGCTGCAACTTAGATCTATATTTCTTTGGCTAAAAATCTGTGAAAGCAGTGACTCCCTCTACCTTGGCTATGTCTCCACAGACACTGTTTTGCACCAACAGAAAAAACGTCCCACCAGCTCCTCCGATCGGATCTGCTCTGCTCCCTCAGCCCTGACAGCTGAAGAATCTGAGCTCCTATGGCTCGACACAATCACTCCGTGAGCTAGATCAACTCCTCTTGGCCACTGCGTCACTCCTTCCTGGTTTGGAAAGTTGATGTGGCTCTGCGTGAGCCTGATTTGCTCCTCTCTGCTTTTGCGTTGGCCTAGATAGCTGACGCAGTTACTGTGTGGGCTCCTCCCAGTTAGTGCATCACCTCACTTGTCTCAGAATGCCGATGTAGGCATTGCGTGAGCCTCTGCGTCACCTCTTCTACACTGCGTCACTCTCCTTCTGTGTCTCTCGCTTTGGAACAACTCTGTCACTCGGGAGCACTGCCTCTTTGCAACAAATTCTCTGGATCTCCCGGCTAGTGTCTTCAGTCTCCTATGATCTGCAATGCTCTGATACCATGTGAAATTTTTTGAATTTTCACATCAGAAATCCTATTGGAATCACTGGTTTATCATCTCCTACTTGTTCTTTACATTCAACAAGTTATTTAAATATTTAAACAATGATGAAAACACTATTGCAAATTACACCTATATACAAATCGTGAACTGAAATAAACTGGGACAACCACACAAGGGACACCGTTATTTGGACAATAGTCCCTAGAAAAACCTAATTCGGGAAAACTGGTGCAACATATAGAGGGTTTGTATTATTAAGCAGATTTTTGAATACAACTAGGGTGCCAAATTTGGCGCATCCAACAGAGAATAAACCTGGTAGAAGTAGCTCTATCTGGAGATAGATATTTTGGCAAATCCAACAACTGGATGATCTAACCCCACAGATGACAATGTTGTTCCCAGTGCTGGGTAGCGATGGTTGCTCCGAGATCTGTGCTGGAACTGCCTCACCTCCTCTAGGAGCTGCTTGACCCTTCGAGTGAGCCTCCCTTTCTCAGAAGTCGATACGCTGAACTGCTGCTCTATCTTCCCCTCAGAAAACCCTAACGCTGCCTCTAAGGGACTGCATCAGTCCCCCAGCTTCTGCGTCACCCTCTCTGGAGTTGCATTGTCTCTCCTACTGCTGCTCTGCCTCTCTGCCCCTCTCTCACTGTAAATCAGACCACTAGCTTGATTTTCTTAGCAAACCATGCCCCAAAAAAGTCAAACTCTTTGATCTCTTGGTGTATCTCCAACTGACCCTTAATCCTCTTCTTATACTTTTCCTGTTGATGAATCAAAGACCGTGATCTAATCTCTAATCAACGGCTAAGATTAAAACATGATTGATCCTTGTCACTTAGAACCTTCTCACCCATATTTTTATTAATACACATTAATATTTATATTTTCCTAAGTTTAAACTTAAGAATTCATTAAAACTATTAATTATTTTAATAACTCCTCATCCAGGTGGAATTTCTCCAAATGATTTCTGAATCCTGGATATCTCATGTGTTCTAGCCCCTCCACAAAATTTTGAAGCTAAAGCACATCAGATGCTACCCAAAATCAACAATGATACCCAACGTAGCCTTTGTGTTGCGTCTTTTGGATCTCTCTCTGGCTCCTCTGCGATATATTCTCGGATCAGGAAATCTCCCTCCAGAATTATCCCCACCCCTCACTGCAATAAATCTCCTCAATCGATTCTCTAGCAACTGCTGTGCTACCCTCTGAGAAATTCGATCTCTTGATCTCTCTCCATTGTGTTTTCTAAATGTCCATCGAAGTCTCCTTATAACCCTTCATTTGAGTAATCAACAACTCAGATTATATTCTAATAAATGGCTCAAATCATTTGGACTCGATCTCCATCTTCTTCTAGAAGTTTCACTCTTAGTTTGATTAATATCCTTTAATTATATTAATTCCCTAAGTTTCGACTTAGACACCCACTAAAAATAATTAGTTATTTTAATAAAACTCTCTTCGGGGGGAATTTCTTAAAACGATTTCTGGGTATTGTGAAATACATGTGTCCTAACCTCCCTGCAAATTTTGAGGTTTAAAACACATCCGATGCTACAAGAAATCAACACTCCCTCTTAGCGAGGAATTTGTTCTAATAATGCAACGTGCTGAAGCATCACTCTACTTTGTAACATCTCCCTCTGTGATTCTGATGTCTGACACCATTGCCCACCAACTACTGCGAAAATGCTGCATTTGTATTGTTGTTGACCCTGCCATTGCCAACACTGCATCTGTACTATAACCCTCGTAAATTCTGCATCTCTGCTGCTGCTGGACTTGCCACTGCCAACACTTCATCTACATTGCAACCTTCTCCATTTACTGCTGCTACTGCATCAACAACAAAAAACATCCAAAATTATTGAACAGGTGTTCAACATGATGCATCTGTTGCTGGAGTTCTGACTACTGCTAGTCTTTGCGCTGACCCTCTAAAGCCTCTGCACTGCTGCTGGCTCTGCCCTGTGCCAACTACATCGCTGCCAACTTTGCTTTGTGCTGCTTAGTCTCTGGCATTCCTAGCCACTACAACTTTCACTCCGACACTCCTTTGCATCAATTGATCCTGGTCCATCTTGCTACTTCCGATTTGAGCTCCCGTAGCAAGGTGTTGATCCAAGAGGTGGACTGCTCAAGGATCTTGCCCATCTATAGTTCTTACAAACTTATAGTTGTAGATCACCCCACCTCTCCCGTGTAGGTATTTGGGCAACCATGGCAAGCTCCTCCTCCTTGATCTTTGCGGATGTAACCGTTAGATCATGCTTCTTGTTATGTACCTAGGGGGGGTAATATGGGGTTTATCTCCCAGTCAGCAAAAGGCTGAAACAACTCATATTGTGGAAAAGAATCTGTTGATTCAAAATTTTCATCGATTCTTTGCAAAAAGGCTGCATCCAATTCTTCAAACATATCAGGAATTCTTAATGATCTTAAAAATCTTTCAACAAGTCCATTCATGTTGATTTCTTCAAGATCTAGCATTTTTGAAGAGACATACACAGCAACAGAGAAATCAATCCCACCAATTATGTGATAATAATTTAAGGTCTTCAATACCTTTATCATTTCGGGTGTATAGTGCCTAGACCAGGTATCATCAAGTAGCTTGAAATAAACTTTCACCTTCATATTTGGCATAGGATAAACTTTGACCAATTCATCATCCAAATTTAGAAAAACACCAACATTTTTGTGTTGCCATGCCTGGCATCGTTGAATCCATTGATTTCTCCTTAGTCTCAACCCAACAACTTTTTTGATTTGTTCAGTGATATCAAATAACAAGAATTCTAAAATTTTAAAACGCTGTACAAAAGTGTCAAAATTATCATCAGTAGCAGTTTTACCCTTAATATCAAACATACTTTGTTTATGTACATGAACCTTGTTCATTTCTCTGGTCAGGGCATCTGCCAAAAAGTTAGAATTTCCTGGGATCCATTCGACATCAAACTCATACATCTGAAACCACATCTGCCACGCTAGTAACCTCCCGCGAGCCAACTGTTTGGAAATCTTTGCAGTCAGGAAGTATTTAAAGTTCATGGAATCAGTACGAATTAAGAATTTTGCAGGGGCCAAATAAATTTCAAATTTCTGGATCCCATTGAAAATGGCTAGGGTTTCTTTCTCTGCAGGAAAATAACCTTTTTGATGTTTCTGAAATTCTCCCGAGGCATATGCACAAAGAACTTCTTCAATTTCTTCATCAACTTTTATTCTTTCAAGAAGTGTAGCTGACCAAAAATTATCTGAAGCATCTGTTTGTAGAATTAGAAATCCATTACCGGGCGATTTTAATGCAGGCAAACTCTGGCATTCTTTCTTTAGTAATTGAACTGCTTTAGTAGCTTCATCTGACCAGCCACCATTAATATACTGTCGAATTGGAGCAGTTTTTTCAGAAAGATTAGGGATATATTTATGTACATAATTCAAAATCCCTATAAATCTCTGAATCATGTGTTTATCTGCTAAGCGATCAGGGAATTCAGACAACTTTGTCAAAACATGCGGCTGCATCTGAATTTTCCCATTGCTGATATGAATTCCAAGAAAATCAATATTTTCTTGAAAGAGTATCATTTTCTTCTCAGATAAAACAAGACCATGTGCCTTTGCCTCTTCAAGAAAAATTTTCAAATGTTTCAAATGAGATTCTAAATCTGAGCTATGTACAAGAATATCATCAATATAGACAACTATAAAATCATATTTACTGAAGATATGATCCATTCTTCGTTGGAAGAAGGCAGGAGCATTCTTCAAACCGAAAGGAACGACTTTCCACTGGAAGAAACCTGCAGGACATGTGAAAGCAGTCTTGTGGCGATCTTCTTCTGCAATCTGTATCTGATAATAGCCTGATTTCATATCAAATTTGCTAAAAATTTTACTTCCTTGAATTTTCTGCATAATGGTTTCTTGTCTAGGCATCGGATAATTAAAGCTTTTGGTTATTGCATTCAATGGCTTGTAGTTAATAACCATTCTATCCTTACCACGAACAATTTCTGAATGATTTCTGACAAGAAATGTAGAACATGAGTAATGGGATTCACTTCTTTCAATAAGCTGAAGATCTAGCAATTCTTGAATCTGCTTTCTCATTTCTCTTTCTTCAGCAGGGGTGCATGGTATCAATTTACCGGTTACCCCATTGTCATGCAGTGTTATTATTTCTTGACGTGGACTTTCTGTAGTCCAAAATGCCTGCGGGTTGTTAGAGCAACATTTTAACAATTCTTCATGTAGACTGGTTTGTTCAGCGGTCCAATTGGGATCTCTATTGGCTTTTTGAGTAGGTTGTGATTTTGCCTCATACATCATTAATACTTCTTTCCAATCATGAGACTCATTCTTTACTTTCTTAGAACCTACCTTCTTTTGACTCTGCTCTTTTCTGGCTTCTGAGTTTGCCATTGTTAGTCTTGGAACAGCAACTGCTTTCTTTTTAACATTGCAGATGATTTTATCTTCACTTATTGTTACAGGCAGTACTGAATTAATAAATGGCATTCCTAAAAATAGACTTGCAGAAGCATCATAATGCTGGATAGCAGAGATTTTGATAGTAACCCCCCCAAGTTTCAAAGAAATGTTATCTACATAATGGGTAAGGTTAACTGATCCACCAATTGTTTCTGAAACAAGAATATGCTGCAGAGGCTTCCATAACCCTTTAAAAAGAGATGGGCGTGCAAGATTATTTGAACCACCAGTGTCAATAAAAGCATCAACACTGATCCATTCACCACGGACTTGAACTTCAACAGGAATGTACAACAGATTACTGGATTTGACTATCTTTTTCAGAAAAGCATTTTCTTCATCTAGAGCAGTATTATTTACAGGAAGTGATGAGACTGAGTTAAATGAAAATGAAAATCATGAGATAGTAGAAGACCCATCCAAATGGACTCCTCCTGCTTTGCATGCTACTGACATTTATAAGCTCCCCATGACTTTTGTTTTAAAACGAAAAAACTTTCTGAAAGAAGTAGAGATAACTATAAATATCTCTGGTCCGTCTACCCAAATTCTGGCCTTAAACTTGTTTTCTGATGATGAAATCAAAAAATTTCGCTAGTATGCTAAAGAAGGAAAATACTATTATCTTCATTTTGGGGGTATAAGGATAGGACTTGCTCCTCTGTTTCGGCATGGAATAAACACTCCTTGTATTGCTGAATTGTTTGATACCCGTCATCAAAATTATGATCATGCTAGGATTGGAACTATTATGGGAAACTTAGCCACAGGTTGTCAATATGGAACAATATATCCTGATTATGCCATCAGCCTGAATGATGTACATTTAAAAGATTGTTGGAAATTGTTAACTGGGGTTCAAGGGATAAATACGGCAGAAGAAAGTGAATATCTTTCTATAATTGGGCAAGCTTCATTTCAGCTTACAAATACTGCACACCCAAAGTTGAAACAACCTGTTTTGAAAGATTGTGTCACTGTTGGCCTATCTAATGCTCAAGTAGAAGGTGTTTTGTATGATCCTGCTGAATTACCCGGAAATTGGTATTTCCAATATAAATCCATAGCTGATGAGAAAAAGCCTGAACTAAAAGTAAAACGAGTTACTATTGACAATGGCCAAGTTAAACTGATTCCTCCAAAGCCACAAGTATCTCGTCCGATCACTAGGCAGAAAAGATATGTATTTCCTGTTGCTCCAACTGATGTTGCTTCTAGCAGTCATAATTTACCCACTTTCCAAGAAGTCGGTCAGACTGAGCCTGTATTATCCTCCAATGAATTGTATATACCAGAATCAAAGCCTTTTTTACCCACTGTAAATAAGATGCATCGCATAGGTTATTTCCCTCCTGTTGAAGAATGGCAGTTTGCCAATCGGCGATATGTCAAAGGTGGCAAGTGGCCTCCTCGTACCAAATTTTGTATTACTTCTTCATCTTCTCGACAACCACCCACCCGTGCAGATTGTGCTCCATTAATAGAACATAATGCACAAAATACAAATGATCTTGATCAGGTATATCAAATCGGCAATTATTTAACCACATGGTGTGCTCATGCCGAAGAAGTTTTAGATGATTTGGGAAGTCAAAGTGAACTAATTCTAGCAAATCTGAAACTCCTACAAGAAGAACAAACAGCTGATCAGCAGCGCAGAGAAGAAAAAGAAAGAAGAAGAAGAGAGAAAAATAAGAAAGAATCGCAGCCTCCAAAGTTTTCTAGAACTATGGAAATCCCTCAGAAATGGGAAACTAGTAATTCTCAAGAAGAAATAGTTGAGTCCAGTAACAGCCAAGTCAGTTTTAAACGAGAAAATCCAGTGTCAACTTTAGCTTTCAAAAACAAAAATGAATTGGCTACTTTTGAGAATGCTGCCACTTTATTTCCATCATTTATAATGCCTTCTTTGCAGAAAGCTAACATGCATAAAGAACCAAAATATCCAAGATTAGAAGAAGATTTGTTTGCTGCTAATTCGTCTGGGTATGTTTTGGATCTAGATAAGTCAAAAAATCCAGCTGAATCAATCAGAATATGGATTGGTGCTTTATACCAGATGCAAGTAGTATCTAAGTTGGATAATTTCTCAATATTCTTGTTAGCAGAAAAACGAATCGCAGGTATTGTGTGGGATTGGTGGTTCTCAGCTACCCCCGAAGAAAGACAGAATGTAGCACTAGCAGGTCTAGCTACATTAGAAGTTTTGTTGCTTACCCAATTTGTTCCTGAACCGACAGATGAGTTAAAGCAAATAATTACTGATCTAACTAGGATGGAGTTGAAAGATCTAAAAGATCTAGATCAGTTTGGGTCGGAATATATGGCTAAAGTCTTTAAAGAAAAAATGAATAATGACCCTACTCAAAAAATTGCTTTCTTATCAAAACTACCTAGAAATTTAGGAGACATGATAAAGAAAGATATAGAAGTTCAGAACAAAAAGATTGAACAAATCTATTGGATAGATCTCCTATTCAGGTGTCAGGAAAAAGTCAAATATTTATGTTGGCAAAAACAGTTCATAATGTTTCTCCCAATCTGAATGTATGTCGCTCTGTATTACCCTGGACTCCTTTCAAGAAAAGAAAAGCTAAGAAATATGGTAAATACAGACCAAAAAGAGTTGCAAACCCAAGAAGACCATTCAGAAAATTTAGATATGTTAAAAAGAGGAAACAACGAAAAAGAGATAATGCTTGCTTTATCTGTAAGCAAGAAGGACATTTCGCTAGAAAATGCCCCAGGAGTTCCTCAAATAAATTGAAAGCCTGTTTTGAGATTGATGAATTTGCAGATAATTGGTTAGTAGTTGATTCAAATGATGAAGTATCTGATGTATACATTTTCACTGATGCTTCACTCTCTGATACTGAATCTCTTGATGAAATCAGCCAAAAGATGAATGTTTGTTCTTCTGGTTTTGGAAATGAACATAGTGACTGTGAATGGGAAGAAGAACATCATTATAGTGATGAAACTGAAACAGATGATTACACAGAAGAATACTCAGATAATTCTTCTGAAGAAACTGTTACTCCCGAAGACTTAAAGGACTCATTCCCCCGTTTTCATTCCTTGCTTCCACAACCACTTGTGAGTTCTTTGTGTCCATATCCTAAAACAGTTGCATCTTCATCATCATCACTTCCTGTAAATAATACTGCTCTAGATGAAGAAAATGCTTTTCTGAAAAAGATAGTCAAATCCAGTAATCTGTTGTACATTCCTGTTGAAGTTCAAGTCCGTGGTGAATGGATCAGTGTTGATGCTTTTATTGACACTGGTGGTTCAAATAATCTTGCACGCCCATCTCTTTTTAAAGGGTTATGGAAGCCTCTGCAGCATATTCTTGTTTCAGAAACAATTGGTGGATCAGTTAACCTTACCCACTATGTAGATAACATTCCTTTGAAACATGGGGGGGTTACCATCAAAATCTCTGCTATCCAGCATTATGATGCTTCTACAAGTCTATTTTTAGGAATGCCATTTATTAATTCAGTACTGCGTGTAACAATAAGTGAAGATAAAATCATCTGGAATGTTAAAAAGAAAGCAGTTGTTGTTCCAAGACTAACAATGGAAAAATCAGAAACCAGAAAAGAGCAGAGTCAAAAGAAGGTAGGTTCTAAGAAAGTAAAGAATGAGTCTCATGATTGGAAAGAAGTATTAATGATGTATGAGGCAAAATCACAACCTACTCAAAAAGCCAATAGAGATCCCAATTGGACTGTTGAACAAATCAGTCTACATGAAGAATTGTTAAAATGTTGCTCTGACAACCCTCAGGCATTTTGGACTACAGAAAGTCCACATCAAGAAATAATAACACTGCATGACAATGGGGTAACCAGTAAATTGATACCATGCACCCATGCTGAAGAAAGAGAAATGAGAAAGCAGATTCAAGAATTGCTAGATCTTCAGCTGATTGAAAGAAGTGAATCCCATTACTCATGTTCTGCATTTCTTGTCAGAAATCATTCAGAAATTGTTCGTGGTAAGGATAGAATGGTTATTAACTACAAACCATTGAATGCAATAACCAAAAGCTTTAATTATCCGATGCCTAGACAAGAAACCATTATGCAGAAAATTCAAGGAAGTAAAATTTTTAGCAAATTTGATATGAAATCAAGCTATTATCAGATACAGATTGCAGAAGAAGATCGCCACAAGACTGCTTTCACATGTCCTGCAGGTTTCTTCCAGTGGAAAGTCGTTCCTTTCAGTTTGAAGAATGCTCCTGCCTTCTTCCAACGAAGAATGGATCATATCTTCAGTAAATATGATTTTATAGTTGTCTATATTGATGATATTCTTGTATATAGCTCAGATTTAGAATCTCATTTGAAACATTTGCAAATTTTTCTTGAAGAAGCAAAGGCACATGGTCTTGTTTTATCTGAGAAGAAAATGATACTCTTTCAAGAAAATATTGATTTTCTTGGAATTCATATCAGCAATGGGAAAATTCAGATGTAGCCGCATGTTTTGACAAAGTTGTCTGAATTCCCTGTTCGCCTAGCAGATAAACACATGATTCAGAGATTTATAGAGATTTTGAATTATGTACATAAATATATCCCTAATCTTTCAGAAAAAACTGCTCCAATTCGACAGTATATTAATGGTGGCTGGTCAGATGAAGCTACTAAAGCAGTTCAATTACTAAAGAAATAATGCCAGAGTTTGCCTGCATTAAAACCGCCAAGTAATGGATTTCTAATTCTACAAACAGATGGTTCAGATAATTTTTGGTTAGCTACACTTCTTGAAAGAATAAAAGTTGATGAAGAAATTGAAGAAGTTCTTTGTGCATATGCCTCGGGAGAATTTCAGAAACATCAAAAAGGTTATTTTCCTGCAGAGAAAGAAACCCTAGCCATTTTCAATGGGATCCAGAAATTTGAAATTTATTTGGCCCCTGCAAAATTCTTAATTCGTACTGATTCCATGAACTTTAAATACTTCCTGACTGCAAAGATTTCCAAACAGTTGGCTCGCGGGAGGTTACTAGTGTGGCAGATATGGTTTCAGATGTATGAGTTTGATGTCGAATGGATCCCAGGAAATTCTAACTTTTTGGCAGATGCCCTGACAAGAGAAATGAACAAGGTTCATGTACATAAACAAAGTATGTTTGATATTAAGGGTAAAACTGCTACTGATGATAATTTTGACACTTTTGTACAACGTTTTAAAATTTTAGAATTCTTGTTATTTGATATCACTGAACAAATCAAAAAAGTTGTTGCGTTGAGACTAAGGAGAAATCAATGGATTCAACGATGCCAGGCATGGCAACACAAAAATGTTGGTGTTTTTTCTAAATCTGGATGATGAATTGGTCAAAGTTTATCCTATGCCAAATATGAAGGTGAAAGTTTATTTCAAGCTACTTGATGATACCTGGTCTAGGCACTTTACACCCGAAATGATAAAGGTATTGAAGACCTTAAATTATTATCACATAATTGGTGGGATTGATTTCTCTGTTGCTGTGTATGTCTCTTCAAAAATGCTAGATCTTGAAGAAATCAACATGAATGGACTTGTTGAAAGATTTTTAAGATCATTAAGAATTCCTGATATGTTTGAAGAATTGGATGCAGCCTTTTTGCAAAGAATCGATGAAAATTTTGAATCAACAGATTCTTTTCCACAATATGAGTTGTTTCAGCCTTTTGCTGACTGGGAGATAAAGAATGGCAGATGTCAAAAGAAACTGCAGCTTCGAGCATCTCAATGTATTCTGAGAACTCTTCAATATCTCAGAACCTTTTCCGAACCATGGGATTATCAAAGCATGGAATTTCGTAATCCAGTCGATCCTAATCCATTTGCACAAATGTATGGAAGAGATAGTGTGATAGAATCCACATTGGCAGAAAATACAGATCAGATAAAAAAGATTTCTATGTGGCTTCAAGAATTCCATCTATTAAAATTATCAGAAAAAATCTCCATGATTAAAACACTCGAGCCGATGCAAGGAAAACATAGAATATCACGATTAATTATTAATCAAAAAGCATTAGTAACAATCTGTGTTTTATCAGGGGAATGGACAGAAGATGCTATATGTTTGATAAATCTGCTATTATCAAATGGAGTATGCTCATCAATGATATTTGAAATTGGATGGCAAGAAAAAGGACATATCAGTCATCAATGCAAATTATGGGTACAGGCTGCTATCGAGCAATCAGTCAGTATGTTTCAAATCTTCAGATGGGATCTGCTAGATGGAGTTGAACTGGCAGTACAATCCTTGCCAGACTTTAGAAAAAGTAAAAAAGATTCCTTTCTTGGAATTGAAATTGACCCATATGCATATGTAAACAGATGGAGTAAAGATGACTACCTCTTTCCATCAAAAACCCTACGCAAAACTGCAGATTCGATAAAATTTTCTTATGACACTGGACAGAGTTCACATGCTCCACAAAAAGAAGAATCTTCAATAGCAATTCATGATTCAAAAGGAAAAGCTAAAGTAGGGGAAGAAAAAGACATTGTCTTTGTTGATGTTTACCAAGATGCTCAGGTACAAAATGACCCCACTTGGGAAAAAGAATATTTATCGTGGCTAACATCATCATGGAAAAAGCCAGAAGATAATTTGGGAAAGTTAACCTGTGCTTGGGAAAGACAAAGGACCTCTGTAGACTCTGATTCGGATCCAGATTATGATAGTGATAGAAGCCCGAAAGGACCATGGTAAAGAATCTCTTATCAGCAATGTGATAATGTTGGTCACATGTTGTGATAAGAATCTTTGTACAAAAGAAAGATTGAGTAGACACTGTCGGTGGTACCGAGGGAGGTACCCAAGGTAATAATGTAATAATGGGATGGGCCATAGTAATAAATAATGTGGTTAACCCATGTCATGTAAGGGACCACAAGTAGTTAATAATAATGTAATGGGCCCATGGTATTAGTTGATGGTATAAGTAAACCATGGTATTGATGCATGGTATTGTATGTATGAGGCCTATATAAGAGGCTAGAGACTCCACATGGAGGATATGAAGAGAAGTATTCTTGTATGAATGGGTTGTGGAGTGTTCTCCTTCCTTAAGGAGTGAATGTATGGTGTTGCCCTACCATAAGGGTTTGATTAATAAAGAAACATTTCTATCTTTTTCTATCTTGTTATTCTTGGGTTATTTCTGTTATCATAATATTTGGGTTAGAGATACAACACACAAGTACAATTAAAAGGAAACTACTGAGGCAATTATGTTAATACCTAAATTCATAGTCAGAAAGTCAGGTATATGGTTAATATGTAAGTTTATCTACCAGAGTGGATACTATGTTTTACCTGGTCCAAACTTCATTGACATTTGCTAATTGTATGTATTACAAGTACAACTAAAAGGAGGGAAATAAAGCCATTATGTTAATACCTGAATATTTGGCGAGAAAGTCAGGGTTACAGTTGTAACTTGTTATGTAACTTTAGGGTTACTCCCCAAGGGTTTGGGTCTAATTTCAAAACCAGGGTAATGTGCTCATGTATGTTAACAACTTACAAATAGTTCATAGATAAGCCTTTGTTAAGAAACACTTGGAAACTTGGAAAGCATACATGGTACCATTTAATTCCTTTCTATATATGAAAAAACTTCATAAATAAGCCTTTGTTTAGAAACACTTAGAAAGTGTACATGGTACCATTTTTTTCCTTACCATACATGATATTATCTTTACAATATACTGAAGCAATGCATATTTAAGTTATTAAAATTCGGATGTTATCATTTCAGATTTGGCTAGAGTAGTAGTTGAGGATTTCCATATTTTTCTAGGTAGCATGCTATCATGCCAGACTTGGCTACTGTGTTTACAAACGATGCCATTTGCAGAAACCTACTATGATGCACTGACTCTGACTCTGAAAATGGCTTGTACACAACAGTGGATATAATGCTTCTGGGCCACCACAACCTTGCATTTTTGTGTCGTAATAAAGTGTATTGATGACCACACCATTTGAGTTGTTCCCAACTCCCAAACAATGTGTTCTATTTTTTAATTGTTTGTTTTGTTTATTTTTGTACAAGCTTAGCATAGAGACTTCCCGATGTTTAATATATTCAAATGCAATTTTACATTTTCCAATATATTCTGTCCAAATTTTGAGAAACATACTTATGGGGTGTGATTTTTCTCTGCGATTCACACTGAATGAATTTAGCTAGCCTATGTTGGATGTAGATCCCATGATGGGCATTCTATCCAAAAAAATAGACAGATTGACTATGCACCCATTGGATTTGCACTCTGCAAAGGTGTTTTCTCTTTTGAGTGGCAAAGACCCATGCTATGGTTCATGAATAACTGTAGAAAATGTTGCAACTTCATAGCATCCGTAAGCTTTTGTTTGCAGAATAAAAAAATGCCACTTTAAAACAGATCTTTGCCCTTCTAGTAATAGCATCATCTTATGATTCTGTGATCCTGTATGCAGGATCTCTTTGGATTGCAAAGTGTTTCTTCATAGTTGTTTTTTGTGTATGGATATTCACTATGGAATTTCAACAAAAATAAGTTATCATGATAATAATACCCCTTTTACGCCAACACCAGTACAATAGGAGGTCTCTGAACTTTCCTTACTGCTTAGGAGCTACTGTTGATATATGTTGAAGATTCAATGGCCAAAAATGAAAATACTCCAATTCTGCAGAGCATTTCCACTTCTCGCAAGCAAGTATACCCATATGCTAAGAGAAAATGATGAGATAAGTTTATTGGGATAATGGGTTATGAAAATATAGAAACCACATCACTTGAGTAGCACCATGAGAGCATAGGCTTGTAGCTGGCAAAAATACTATTACTCCCTTCTTTTAATGGTTGGGCTTTATTTTCCCAAAAAATTTCCCTTCTCTGTGGTATCAATAAGATCATTTCCACTCCATGACTTTTTGGTTTATATCTGCAACAAGCCTTTTCTATCTAAGATGACAATGAAAATTTGTCTTTACCAGTTGGCCACCCCTTGGGAGCACGGCTAGAGCTCCTTTGTTGAGAATAAATAGAGAAAATAAAATATTCCCATCTTTTTCGTGTATCATTATTTGCAATTAACTGATGTCTTTTTTCAAAATACATTAACTATTGAATGTCTTCATCTAAATTTAAAACCATCTACTATATGGACCTATCTAATCTGCCTATGCAAGCCTCACAAGCCATGGCAAGAACATGGGTACCAAAAAAGTGTCGAATTACTTTGAAGACCTAGTTTTGTAGCTCAAATCAAGAAATTTTTTTTTAAATAACAAAATTAAGCATGTTGCTAACGTATGTAGTATCCAAACAAATTATGTACAGAGATGACAACCTGCCTGTAACACTTGACCTCCTATGGAAACACAACTGCACATCTTCCAAGAATCTAATGTGCATCGATTAAGTGCATGGATAAATAGTGCTCAAGGCACTGTGGACAATTTTGGCTTTAAATATAGTTGGAATTATGCCAGAACTCTAAGTTCCACCTGTGAGGGGAACTTTGCACATGAAACATAGCTCCTGGGGATTTTGGCCAATTTAAGACAAAACATAATCAGAATGCATAAAAATGGGGCTCACCAGAAAAAAGAGACTGCTGAAAAATGTGGCAATCTTAGTGCCCAAAATCACATGCTTCAATTAAGAAACAAAATTTTCCCACATTTCACCTGGAAAATTATATGCAATAAATTGGTTCCAGTAAAGCCCATTAAAATTTCAATGGTTCAGGTGACAACTTCAACCAAATTAAATGTAAATTTATATTTGAAATTTGTATTTCCTCTCACATCTTTCTGCAATGCATTTTAGAATATCATTGCTAAGAGTGAAATTTTCTAAATGGAAACTTGATTCTTCAATCTTACTTTATTCTTACTTTATTGCACATGTACATCATTCATAATGCAATACAGATCCAATGCAAGCTCTATAATTTTCTTCTAACCTATTTTTGTATGGTCTCTCTACTTTGTCAAAGTTTAAAAGCACTTATAATGTGTTATCACTTAAGAAAAAATTCTTAAATTTTGAACATAAGTTTGATTCCAAAGAATTGGTGTTAGTCTTGGTCTAGTATTTCCATGGTTTGTTTTAGAGTCTAGGACCTAGAAGGGAGTCTTGTTGGCATTGTCAAATAGGGTCAACACTCTGGTTTTACCTATCACTGATCCCACATCACACCTAAATTTTCATGTGTCAAACTTGTGTCAAGGTTTTCATGCGCTACGAAATTGCCTAGGAGTTTTCGTAGTGCAAAACCCAGAATTTGCACTGGCTGCGATACGAAATCGGGGATTCGTGCAGATCCATGCCAAATCTCACCTAGCTGTCTAATCCATCAGAATCCATTAATCTTACATCATCAACTGTCAGTCCATGTACCATGCTTATCACATGCAACCACTCATTTTCATCATTAGATTCGTCAGGTGTCTTGGTACGCATGATTTTCAAATTTCAAAAAAGGGTCCAAGTGTTTTCAATTATGATCATGTTTTTCTTCATGCATAGGAGGCAAATTGACAGGCATTTGATCAGAATTCTTTAAAGTCTAAGTGAGGTAGCTCCCCTTTCCATTTCAAGCGAGGCAGTGATCAAGATTAAGATAGTGCAAGCTCTTTCAATTTTCATTTTGCAGAAATTCCATGGAGATGTCTACAGAGAAGAAGGATCATAGGTTAGGCAAGTGTCTAAGGAATGAGCCTAAAGGTTTAGATGTTCTCTTGAGGAGCAGTGAAGTTGAACAAGCTTTCAAATAGGTTTGCTGTTGGAGATTTTGTGAAAAACTTCAAGTAGGCCACATGCAAGTCACCAAAGAGTTTGCTTTCAATTTCACGGGATTTAATTTGAAGGTTGGAGTGCTTGAATTACTAATTTCTCCAGAGGTTATATCCGCAGTCACTGAAATTCAAAGGGGACAGGAGAGGTGGTTTAAAAACTTCAAGTTTGATATGACTCCTTGCAAGGAATTCTTGAAGCCAGAGTTCATTGATTCAGACTTAAACAAGTCAGTGCCTAGGAGCTTTGTGAAGGATTCATATGTTAATTTGCTTACTTGCATATAGAGATACTTTACTTGTGAGGGGAGATATCATAAGGTGTACTCCTATCACTTCAAACTTCTGCTTCATTTCATTGGAAAGATATCTCTAGATTTTCCTTTCTATATGTTTCGTAGCTTAGGCAAAATGTGTGACAAGGTTCAGTTAAAGAAGGAAGCTTGTGAGACCTCGTTGTTCAATCATGGCTTAGTCAAATTGATTATTTTACATGAGATCCAGAGAATAGATAGGGAGTCATCCATTTTCTTGTTTATGTCTAGCTTCAGAACTAAAACTAGTCTCAGCCCTATGGCTAAGGGGATTTCTTCACCAATAGTAAGTCATCGGGAGGAAACCAGATCAAGAAGATTTATGAAATTGAAAGACAGAAAGCAAGTGAAGGAGCCTATGAGACCACTAGTAGTTCAAGACACACCTCAACAGTCACAGAGCAAGAAGGTTCAGATTAGTAAGGTAGTACAAGAGCAGTCTGTTGATAAAATTGTCCAAAGAATGGTAACAAGAAGTCAATTAGCCAAGGAAAAGGGGAAGACTACAATTGCTGATGAAAGCCTAGCTTTAAAGGGATGTTTGAATTATCTCCTCCATGCCATCAACATAGAAGAGTCTCCTCTGGTCCAAGCAGAGTTACTTGAAGCTAGCAAGAACAAAACCAAAAGAGTTAAACCTTCCAAAAAGCTTCAATTTGATGACCAGGTCTCAGAGTTTGTGTTCAAGCCAAGAAGACCTGTGACAAGGCATTCAAAAAGGATATAAGAGGCACAACTAGAAGCAAGTGAGATAGGGGAGGTAGCTAAATTACACGAAGGACCTGTGGTTCCAATAGAAACATTATCATAATTTCACAAAGATGACAGAGGTAAGGCAGTTATCACTCAGCAGGAGGAATGCAGTTTTGAAGAGGTAAAAAAGAAACTGAAGCTTGCAAATATTGAGATTGCCAAACTTAGAAAAACCTCAAGGAAACATGCAATGAAGGAAGCTAATTTTAACAAAATGGAGGCTCTGTGGGAAGATAAAACAGTTTCAATACCCGAAGTAGTTAGCTGTCATGCTCAATATTTCACTTGGACGGTCCCTGCAATAAAAGAGGCAAGATATATTATAAGGGTCAATGCAAAATTGAGAACTGGAATCCGAATGATGAAAAGACAGATTGAAGATTTGAAGATACAGCTGAACCAACCTGAAGGTGCTATGGGGTAAAATGCATGGTGTATGAAGAATGAAAGCTACCCTTAAAGGCCTTCCCAGGACCTTTGACAGACTGTAAGATTATATGCAGAAGCTACCAAGTTATACACATGTTCATCTGTCAAATATCAGTTGACCAAGTATGGAAAGAGTGTTTACCTCAAATCTCCTTCTAGATTTGTTTGGAGATCTCAATGTAGCCAAGAAGAAATCCTCCAAAGCCGGCTCCAAGACAATTCCTGCACAAAGGAAAAGAAAACATAATCACATCATACAATCTAGAAAACTAATATAAGAATGCATAATGAACATATATTTGTATACAACTTAAACTACTCAACTCGACAACTATTGAATGAACAGCTCAATGAACAATGTTACCGACACTATGTAGTAGGGAACACAACTGCAGTTCTATATTTATAATGGAAGAGTGATTACAACCATTTGTTGTATCATCCTTCCCTTGCCCCTTCTTCCTCTTGCTCTCTCTCTCTCTTTCAGCTCACTTCTTCAAGTATATGACAGTTCACAACAGCTCAATGGGCTATCCTTCCAAATGTTCTGCCCCCTTTCACCATGGCCTTGTCATTGCTTATGTAGCAATCGATTTAGGGATGCCAAGCTCCTCCTAGAGTTCATTAGGGAAAAAGCCATGAACCTGCCATGTTTTCAAGCTTTTTTCCATTTGCCTTCATTCTCAGATTGGAATTTCCCCAAATACTTCACTTTTTGGGACTTTCCCTACTTTTCTTGAGCAAATTTAGGGATAAATATCTAGATATTTGTGAGAAGATTTGTTGGCTTGACCCACATAACATCTCTTAGTTTCACTAACTCTCCCCCTGGTCTAACAACTTGAGTTAGCAGGGTGACTAACGCTCCTCTATGCTTGGTAAAAGCTTTATAAAGCAGGTTAGTAGTGTGCAGGGAGTGTTAGTGTGGAATCAAGGCCTGCAATTGTGGTCTTTGCTTCAGTCATGTTGTCTTTCACCTCTGAGTTGATGAGGAGGTCATTTTGTCCTATAACAGATGCCCCCTATAATGTGAGATCAGAGACAGAGATGATGGCAAAAATACTTTACTAAAACTGTAATTTTCTGTCAATTTTTTTAGAGAGATAAGCTTTGGGCAACAAAGGAAAACCTAATACAACAACATACATATATATAAACTGCTAAAATCTTGTCCCGAGTCAGCCATTCTCATGCTTAGTAGCTATGTCAGAGTAATTTACTCCAAAGAGATATAACAAGGCTGGCTGCTGATAAGCACATTGCGGATCCAGTGTCATAAAAGAATCATCCTAAAACAATTATCTCCAAAAAACAATATCCGCAGCTTGGGAGAGGTAACAAGGCTGAATGATGCAAGCCTCTACCCGAGGTCTTGATTTCTGCTTCACCGAACAACATAGATCGATACATGTGAAAAATATGTGTTGATGTCAAACATGCATGAAATCATCTGATTACCAATCAATAATGGAGGCCATTAACAGATGCAAGGAAGGCCACCGATAATGGTGATGGTCTCCAAGATGCACAGTACAAACTAGCGAGTGTGAAATATTTCTTTGTCATCGAACACCTGTAGAATTGCTTAACCAGGAGCCAATAATGAGAACCCCTTATCAAACACAAGGTAACCTGCCACCAATGTATGCAACTACCAAGGCATTGAATGTGTTTCTGGGTTATCTTCCTAGATAGAGTGTTGAAGTCGATAGGAAGAAACCTGTCAAAAG
>APFE031142323.1:0-21645 GCA_000404065.3 Pinus taeda | reverse complement strand
GTGGCTTCTCGCATGGCTCTTATTAATTACATTCATGAAGGTGGCAACAACAACCTTAAAAGGAACGTTGTGGGTGTTGATGCTGGTAGGTTTGGTGATTATTTTGTTGGTAATCCTTGGTCAATTCGACCCTGGTCTGAGCAGCTCTGCGGCCTCGGGAAGGTGCAGTTCGCGATGCTTCACTGGGTGTCGTTCCATCCACCGTCGTCTCATACTAGCGTTCACAATTTGGTATAAGGGTTTCCCTGTTTGCTTTACATTCATGTTTCTTTCTTTTGGAATTCTCTTGTTGCGTATGGGTATTTGATGGGTTGGGCCTGTGTTTTCCTCTTGGTTGTCCTCCTCGCCCTAGCCATGGAGCTGTGGCAATGGTTTACTTTTGAATGCTGGTAGAATAGGTTCTACAACTTTTGGTTTTTAGTATGAGAGGGGCTTGGACTTTTCTCGTGGCTTCAGTTACGCTAGGCAGGGGGAACCTTGTTTTCAAGTTCCAAAATTCTTTAAACCTGTGGGTTGAAGCCTACATCAGAGGGAGGCAACAGGTTTCGATTAAAATGTGATTATTACATCTGGTTACTGTGAAAGGCACCCTATTCACGTACGACCCATTCTCAGGTTGCCTAACCGGGTCTTCGCCTTCTTTCACTATTCATCTCAGCAATTCTCGAACCGTGGCTCGTGCGACTGCAGGAAGGGAAAAGTGACTCGCTTCTCTTGCAGTTGAGGTAAGAAATTGTGAGGTGTGCCTAAGTCTCGTCTCACTAATTAACTTGAGGGAAAACCTTGTAACCCCAAATCTCCCTCCTATATTATCAATTAAGTTACCTGTGAGTACCATGAGGGTAGTTCATCCGAGGTCTCATAGTTGATAGAAGCATGAGAATACGAACTTAACCAACAAGCTAGCATTATGGATAGTGATATGGAAGATTATATATTTTAATTTTTAGTTTATTATATTTTTAATGAGGTCAAGTTTCTTGAAATGGAAATTTTTGTTGTAATTACAACGTTTAAGAAAAGATATATGCCTTAAAAATTTTAAGGCTTACACCACTATATAATATTAAATATATAATGTAACAACAAGTATATATTATTATACTCGAAATGGAAATTTTTGTAATTCAAACATTTGAGAAAAGATGTATTCCTTAAACCTTTACACCACTGTATAATATTAAATATATAATGTCATAATACGTATATATATTATTATAAAAGAAATATAAAATCCTCAAACTTAACGTATGTATTATAAAAAGAAAAAAAGTCCATAGAACTTAACCTATCTATTACATTCTTAATTAGCTGAAATTTCTGCACAATTTAATTAAATAAAAATGTAGTTTCCATCTACTCGCTACCTCAATAAAAAATATTACATTTAGAGTGCTCTCTACATCGGGCTAGATGAGTTACCTACGTACAATAGACGTGTTCTGCCTCACTAAATGCGTTAGCCTAGCTAAAATAGTTTTGATGAAAATTACGAAGGATTCGATCGAGATCAGAGGCAGCGACAACATTGAAATTGTACATATTGTCATCGCAGGGATGTGTACCATAGCCGCTTTCACTGTTACACTCTACATCGGACAGTCCACTTCGTCTTCCTCCTCCTGTTGTCGTGAAAAGTAGATTTGAGTTGTTTTATTGATAGGGATCTAATAAGCAATCCTGTTGATGATCAGTGACCACACTCATGTGGATCTGAGGCAACTGATAGCTTTTCTGCCCACTGTAGATATCAGAACTCAGATTTAGAAAATCCCTGTAATCATCGTCAACATGATAATCGTTAAATTTAGATTTTCCGGGGAGACATTTAATTGATGGTGAATCAAATTGGTAGTGGGAAGTAACTGGGCAGCATGACTGATAGGTAGTGTTCTTAAACAGTCTCACAGAACCTTCCATAGTCTCATGAGCCGTGAAAGCTCCCTGATTGACGACATGAGACCAACTATCTGCATTTGAATAAGAATGAGGAGTGGTCCATCCTTCATACCCAAGTTTTTCTTTCGAGCTTTCGTTTTCCACGAAAACAGGCATGGTGATTCTAGTGGATTCCAGAAACGCTGCATCACATGAGAGGGTATTAATATTATTCCGGAAATAGGAAATCCGGTGGCTACTCTCATTCCTTTGATGCTCTACTTCTTCCTCTTTTAATTCCAAATGGCCAGGACCACAGAACTGATTTTCAGGCGTGGACCCCTGATTGCAGGTTTTATAAGGTGTCTGGTGGCCTTCAGGCATGGCGTCAGTGTATGGCTTGCCCTTTTTCTTGATGCAAGAGTTCCAGTAATTCTTTATCAAATTGTCCGTCCCGGCAAATGTAAGGCGATCTGCGACCACCTGTTCACATCGTAGACATCGAGGCAGGAATAAAATATGAAATATAATCAATATGAATCAATATGTGAAGAAAGAATGGTATTAGAGTAAAGACGAGGGTTGGGAATGGAGAAACAAAGAAACCTGTTGCCTACAATGGAGTGTAAGTGTATAATGAGTCCTTCTTCTCGTGAAAATGCTCCTGAAACAGGTATGTTAATCGTATATTTTTTAAAAATTAACATATAATCAATTAAAACATTTAAGTAAAATTTTAAACACTCACTTTAATAGTTTAATAATATTGTTAAAAAATTATTAAAAGGATGGTCTAAAATATCATTTTCACTTAACAATAAAACTATAAGTTAGAAAGCTCTTGAAAATCAAAGACATTCACACAATTATGGTAAATGTTAGTAATTTTTATCTCAATAGATTATATATAATGGTTTTTTAATTATATTATTTTTTTAAAATTAAAATTAGATCATATAGAAATTAACGATATTTATGTTGTGATATTTAGGTTTTTTATAAATTTTTCGATTGACCATGAATGATGGTAGTATTAAAAAAGGAGTCGTCTACTGAAGCAGAGTTGTCAAAAGTGGCTAGAATCTAGGCAAAAAAAAAATTTAAAACTGATGTAGAGGTAGTGTTTGAATGAGGTTTTTGATGGTGAAAATGGATTCAACACTATCAAAAACATCTAGGGCACCCAAAATTATAAATTTAAACAACTTTTACTTGGATTTACAAAATGCCTTCGAAATTTTTTCAAAACATGACCAAAATTTCCATAACTTTTAGACCAAAAAACATAATTATTAAACTACTGCATTCAAAAGGTGAATGATCCTAAGTTTTCCCTAAACTTTTGGATGGACCATAAATTATCATAGTTTTGAAATTCCCTATTCAACATACTAATAATAATAGTAAAATTGGTATAATGGAAAATACTATAATGTTTATATATAAATTTAAAAATTAATGTTATTTTTAATCTCATTTTTAGCCATGCCGATTTCAACCGAAAAAAGTTCTCTTACATATTCTAACCTCAAAATATGCAATAAATCTAAAATTATAGCAAATTTACCTTCATACTCTTACATTAGAAATGATACTACCGAATCAACCAAAAAACAAATATCATATTATAAGGTACTCCTATGAATCGAACCGAATAGAAATCAATAATTAAATTTTAGATAGGCGTGGGTATTTACCAGCATGTTTGTCTATGGAGGTCCAGGAGCAGCCAGGCGTGCATCTGTCGATTAGATAAGAGAGAAGCTTTTGATCCTCTTCAGGTGACCATAGGCCCTTTCTTAGGTTTGGATTGGAGGAAGCTGGAAGGAATCCTTCCAGTTCCGTAGCTTGCTTTTGCCTGCACCTCATTTTTTCTAGGCTGATCACTCCACCCTCTGTCGGGTGACTGTGCACTGCGAACCCAACATTTATCGTGCAATCTAATTAAAGCCACTTGATTCATGTTGCATTTTTTAAACACATGTTTATCTGATTGACATGACTGAACATCATTCTGTAGGGCAAGCCTTATTTGTGAGTGGGGCAGTATATGTCGGATAATGTATTGGTATCGATTAGATGGCAGGCATATACTACTTGGATGCACAAGTTCCGCGCATATATGGAAATTGTGCATATACGGAAGATATGCGTATATTTTCGGTATATCCCTAACATTCTTATATGAGCATATCTTTTGTATATGCACGTTGTTTATATATCTGCACCGTATATGCACAAATTCCATATACAAAAATTGCACGTATATGGAAGATATGTGCATATCTTCCATATATACATAAATTTCGTCTATGCGCAAATTCCATATACAGAAACTGTGCATATACGGAAATTGTGCATAGACGGAAGATATGTTCATATCTTTCGTATATACATAACTTTCTTACATGTGCATATTTTCTGTATGTGCACGTCTTTTATGTATGTGCATCTATTGTATATACACAAATTCCATATATAGAAATTGCGCATATACGGAAATTGTGCATGTACGCAATATATGCGCATATTTTTTGTAAATGTCCATCTTTTGTATATGTGCATATACCGTATATGCAGAACTTCTGTTTATGTGTACATATTCCATATATGCGTAAATTTCTTATATGTCCATATCTTCCGTATATATATGTCTTTTATATATGTTCATCTACCGCATATGCGTAACTTTCTTATATGTGAATATCTTCCATATATGTACGATTTTATGTATGTGTATTTACCGTACATGTGCAACTTCCATTTATGGAAATTTTTCATATACGTAAATTGTACATATACGAAAGGTATGCGCATATCTTCTGTATATGCAAAACTTTTCTATATGCACATATCTCCCAGGTATATGTGTAACTTTCGTATATACACATAACCTCCATGTATGTGAACTTTTAGTATATATAACTTCCATATATGTGCATCTTTTGTATATGTGCATCAACCGTATATGCACAACTTCTGTATATGCACATATCTTCCATATATGTATAACTTTTTATATGTGTATAGCTTTCGTATATGCATGTCTTTTATATATGAGAACGTACAGTATATGCACAACTTCAATATACAGAAATTGTGTGCATAAGAAAATGTGCACATATAAGAAAGTTATGTATATACAGAAGATATGCACATATCTTCAGTATCTGTACAATTTCCGTATATGCGCAATTTCCATATACATAAATTGTGCATATATGAAAATTGTGCATATATGAAAGATATGTGCATATCTTCGGTATATCACTAACTTTCTTATATTTGCATATCTTCCGTAAATGCACATCGTATATGTATCTTAATCATATATGCGCAAATTCCATATACAGAAAATGCACATATATGGAAATTGTCCATATACAAAAGATATGCGCATATCTTCCCTCTATACATAAATTTCGTATATGCGCAAATGCCATATACAGAAATTGCGCATATATGGAAATTCTGCATATACGGAAGATATGTGCATATCTTCTGTATATACATAACTTTCTTATATGTCCATATCTTCCGCATATGCATGTCTTTTATGTATGTGCATCTATCGTATGTATGCAAATTCCTTATACAGAAATTGCGCATATGCAAAAATTTTGCATATACGCAATATATACGCATATTTTTCATATATATCTATCTTTTGTATATGTGCATCTATTGTATATGCGCAACTTACGTATATGCACATATATTCCATATATGCATAAATTTCTTATATGTGCATATCTTCCGTATATGCACGTTCTTTATATATGTGCATCTACCGTATATGCACAACTTCCATATACAAAAATTGTGCATATACGGAAGATATGCGCATGTCTTCTGTATATGCGTAACTTTCTTATATGTGCATATCTTCCATATATGTACGTCTTTTATGTATGTGCATCTAACGTACATGTGCAACTTTTATATATGGAAATTTTTCATATACAGAAATTGTGCATATACGGAAAATATGTGCATATCTTCTGTATATGCGAAACTTTTCTATATGCACATATCTTCCAGGTATATGTGTAACTTCTGTATATACACATAACCTCCATGTATGTGAAACTTTAGTATATATAACTTCCATATATGTGCATCAACCGTATAAGCGTAACTTCCGTATATGCATATATCTTCCATATATGTCTAACTTTCTTATGTGTATATCTTCCGTATATGCATGTCTTTTATATATGTGAATCTACAGTGTATGCACAACTTCCATATATAGAAATTGTGTGTATACTGAAATGTGCATGGTTCTCTTGCGTGTATAGGAGGGTAATCAAGTCACTTTTTCATGAACCTATAGGTTTAAACAACATAGTTAACTGTAGGAATCTCATACTTATCTGAAAATCGTTATGGACTATTTTTCCCTTATGTCATTTGCTACATATACATATATTAGGTCATAGACACATTATCCATAAATATACAAGTAAAAACATGCTGAGAGCCATGCATAGTTGTTGTCATAAAATATGCATATAACCAACATAATAGGAACATAAATACAATAAACATATTAGTCATCGAAATCCATATATTAGTCATTAAATGGCATTTCCTTGTAATATTTTTATTACAATGGTTAAGGAATGAAATCCCTTATAATTTATTGAGTGAGGGGTTAACACCCTCACGAGCATTTAAAAATAAAGTTAAACATTTATTGATTTTCACCCTACAGAGTTTCTACGGTATATCGATGTCTAATGATGTGGTTATCTATTGTGCTAACTTTATGATGTGGATTCCTTACATGAGCTATTGTTTATAATATCAAGTATGTGATTAACTAATCTAGTTAAAGGAATCATGAAAATGATGTTAGTTTGCATCAGAAAGTTATGTTAATATGCTACAACAATGGTTGTTAATGGTTATGTGACTTTCTATTCCTCTACTAAAGTTACTCTATGTAATAATGAATTTTATACCTAACGGTTGATGAGTAATATGGAATAGTAATTTGGATAGTTACCCACGGGTAAATTGTCTAAATAATTTCTAACTTCACGCATTTCAATGTGAGGTTATTGAAGGATGTTACAAGTGGTATTAGAGTTGAAGGTTGCAGCATTGGCACCTTTGAGAATTGTTAAGTAGAAAAGAAATTGAGCTATGATACTAGTGGGCATCAACTTAGATACGAGTCTAACAATCTACATATTAAGATATTTAGTAGACTACATTTGATATGAGATGTGTGATTCACATGTATAACCACATTGGAGAGTTGTAAGTAATAAATTATGCTACAAAATTGTTTTCATGGCATTTGAATCTCGATGAGGATAAAGAATAAAAAAAACCTTTATTACACCTATGAATAATATTGAACACTCACTGAGGAAGGGAAAATCAAAATATGCGTGATGTCCTTGAATAGAACGATAGAGAATTGGAACATGAAATTTAAAAAAAAAACCCTTTAGATGGCAAACAATGATTCAAGTAGTTAGACTTGACTATAATAGCTAGTTTCTCATTGAGATTTGGCATGATTCCGTTAAGATGGTTTGTAGCATTGATTAGTTAGTGTTTAATGACTAACTAATAAGACTTCTATGCAAGAATTGGGTTTTATTTAAGCTTATTGCAAGTTGTAGACGAGTGGTTATGATAGTTATTTCATGTACTAGTTTCTTAATGATAATACACCTTGGGAAAACGGAAATGTTTGGGTTGTTATCCTCACAGCTATTGAAATTTAAACATTAATGAATATATGAATATACTTTTATGCAAGAAACTAAAATGCTGTTAATGGGATTAAGCAGTCGAAACTTAATGGTAACAAGAAAACCTATGAAGGTAAAATGTTGCAATGTGAATTGCAATCGTAAACGAGAAAGTATAATGTTATGATATGCATGATTTTGTTACCTGGAAAATCAAAATATACACCACCTGTATGTTAGTTATGTTTCATGTCAGTCTAGATATTGTGGACTCATCTTGTATGAACACATGATTTACATAAATGTTTATTTTGTTTTAATGATAATGTGCATATGGTTCATTATGTAAATTACTATGGAAAGAGTTCTAAAAGAGAAATTTAACATGATAAACAATTGTGGATAGTTGTGAAAGGCCAAAAGGCCTTGGGTTGATGGCAGTTTCCTACTCGGAGGAGTTGATGGCGTTTGCCTACATGAATTTCCTCCACCTAGAGATACATGATATGAGAAAGGGAAAAGAGTTGGCCAAGATGGTGAAGTGGGGAAAACGTCTGAGGTAGATCTGTTGATTTTGGAGCCTGTTGGAGGAGGCCCAAAATTCCTCAAAGATGGGATGATGTCAGAAGAATATATAGGATGCTGCCAAGGGGAATCCTATATTGGACCCTATATAGTCATTAGAATTCTTGAGTTGGATAGCTAGTGGAATTCCATAATGTACCACGTATGGTCTTTGTTAGAAAGGTGTCTAGATGTGAAAATGAATCGATCTAGTTATGGAAACTAGTTTCCATTGGTTGGGAGGAGCATTCTTTAGCCTACTATGGTTCTCATTGCTAAACAAATTAACTAATCAGTTATGTGTTTAAAAATGATTTTTTTCTATATAATTCTGCAAATATTTTATGTACATCTTGATACGAAATGGTCGTAGTGCTTGGAAAGGAATTATTGGAAATATAAGTTCATTTAATGTATTAATAATCTTTTTAATGTGTCAACAGGTCTAGGAAAATATGCATTTCAGTGCATTTATTGATCATGGTGCACTTTATATTAGGTGTTTGGTGTCCTTCTGGCATGGCGTCAGTATATGACTATGCACAATGAGACGAGATACATTGTTTAATCTTGTGTGTCTGTTGATTAGATAAGAAAGAATCGTCTGATCCTCCTCACGTGACCATAGACCTTTTCTTAGGAAGCTAGAAGGTATCCTTCACATAATGTTGCTTTATTTTGTCTGCACGTCAATATTTTCCAGGTGAATCACTCCATCCTCTGTTGGGTGACTGCACACTGCCCAACCCAGTGCATTATTTATCATGCAATATATTTACAGTCGCTTGATAGTTATGATTAATGATAATAATAACTAACCACAGTTATGATTAATTGAGATAGTTATGATTAATGATAATAATAATTTAATCTTAAAGTTATGGTTTTGTTAAACATTAAATTTGTAGATGGAATTTATTTATGGTAAAATGATTTACTTTCCACAACAATTTGACTTTTTGAATCCACTTTGAATTTAAAATTGTAAACTTTTAAAAGAAAACACATGCTCTAAACTATTAACCTGCTCACATTTTATATCATTTAATATTTATAACTATACTGGTATGATATTTTAATATTTAATAATTATTCAATCCATATTAGGGTTTATATTGCATTCCATTAGTTGTATGTTGTTTAGATATTTTGTTTACTATGAAATTAATAATATTACTTTGTATCATTATTTTTACTATATTACAAATAGTAAGTGTTTTGGAATTTAGTAGGAGAAATGTTATTTTATAAATTATATTATCGTTCGAAAATATCTTCCTATAAAAGTATATTAGTAGTATTAATTTTAAAATCCAATTTATGTTAATATTAAAATTTGAATTATTTAATGTTGAAAATAATGTATATTATTTTTTAAAATTTAATATAAAATATTAATAGGTAATAAAATTAAATAATAAAAATTATATAATGAAAGTTTGATTTTTAAAATTTGAATGAATTAAATATTATTCATAACCAAAGTAATATTAAAGTTTTTTAAATATATTACACGTATTTTATATATGTAATTAATTTCTATCTATTTCCCAAATTGTAATCTTAAATTATTTCATAATATAATAATTATAATTTAATAAGAAAAATTCATTAATAATGATATTTATGTTGAGCAATGTTTATCTTTTCAGTTACTTTATAATATTATTTATGATTTTTTTTTATAAAATTATTTATGTTCTTATATTATTGTGAAATATTACATTTAAATATTATTATAATTGATATTATTTAAAAATATATGTTATATTATTATATGTGTTATTAATATTATTAATAATAGTCTTGAGGGTTAACTCAATTGGTTTAGGCCTTATTGTTAAATTATTTTCCATTGAAAAGTCATATGTTCAATTCTTCTCAATGCTCTTGGAGTTAGGCTTTGATTACAATAAAACTAGTAAGTCAAAACTCAAATGTCCCATAAATCTTTAATATATTAATGATAATCAACTAATTCCTTATATTTTAAATAATTAAAATAATTCTACCATAATTATACATTATATTATAATTATTTATAATTATCATATATAACATATAATAGAGTAAACATACTCATGGCAACATATTTTACATATTCCTCTAATATCACAATGGATAGCATGCATAAAAGACATTCTCGATGCTTTATATTCTCACAAATATGATAAAAATGAAAAAAAATCAGAAATAAGGTACTTTGAGAACAATGAGAAATGAGTTCATTATATAGGTAAGAGAGTTATGATTTGTATTATTGGCTAAGAGGTACTCTTCATCTTAGAATGGTAGAGATGTTGTAATATAATATAATGTTGTGTAAACATGTTGACTTTCTCAAAGTAAAAAAAATAAAAATAAAAATAATACTATATTAAAGTGAAAATAATTTCAAACTAAAAAATAAAATAAAAAAATTCTTATGTTGTTGCTGTTGTTGTTATTAACTTCTTTTGAGCTTCAGATTTATGAGAACTCTTAATATTGACCCATGTATTCATGTGGAATACAGTCTATTTAAAAGGGGAAATTAAACGAGCCACATCGATCTTAACTCTGAATCTACCGAGCCTTAGAAGGATCAAATCTTTAGAGGTTTAAAAGAGAGAAATTAAACTAGCCACATCAATCTTAACTCTGAATCTACCAAGCCCTAGAAGGATCAAATCTTTAGAGGTTTAATCCTTTTTAAAAATGAACATAGATTGTGACTTCTCAATAGGTCTTAGGTTGGTTTAGGAATTACCAAGAATAATAAACATTCTAGCATACATAGTTTGATTATTGAATTCAAACTTATCCTTACATTGAAAATGGAAATATATTTACATGCAAGTTATTTTTAATGTAAATTTCAAATTATTAAATGTTTTGAGTTTTATTATATTGAAAAATGTTTTGAAAATTTTATTGTAATAGAGATGTATAATATAATGGAGATGTATAAAAATTTTATACATTAGATGAAATTGACATGTAACATTAAATGCTAATAACAAAAAAATATTTTAATGTCACTTCAAATAAGATTATTTTTTGAAAATGAAAAAAACTTACTCTATATATTTTTTACAATTCACTTTAAGAGAAAGATGTAATCTCATACCCCCGATCATGGTGTGAGAAAGATCGAGAAGCCCCCACCGCTTCCAGCGAATTAACTTGATGATGTTGACATGATACTCCACCACTTGCCACATTCATGAGGCACATGGAGCAGTGGCTTCTCGCGTGCCTCTTATTAATTACATTCATGAAGGTGGCAACAACAACCTTAAAAGGAATGTTGTGGGTTTTGATGCTAGTAGGTTTATTAATTATTTTGTTGGTAATCCTTGGTCAATTCCACACTAGTCTGAGCAGCTCTGCAGCCTGGGGAAGATGCACTTCGCGATCCTTCACTGGGTGTCAGTCCATCCACCGTCATCTTAGACTAGCGTTCACAGTTAGCGTTCGATTTCCCTGTTTGCTTTACGTTCATGTTTCTTTCTTTTGGAATTCTCTTGTTGCGTAAGGGTATTTGGTGGGTTGGGCCTGTGTTTTTCTCTCGAATGTCCTCCTCGCCCTAGCCATGGAGCTGTGGCAGTGGTTTACTTTTGAATGCTGGTAGAATAGGTTCTACGAATTTTGGTTTTTAGTATGAGAGGGGCTCAGATTTTTCTCATGGCCTCAGTTACGCTAGGCAAGGAGGGACCCTTGTTTTCAAGTTCCAAAATTCTTTAAACCCGTGGGTGGAAGTGTGCATTAGAGGGAGGCAATAGGTTTTGATTAAAATGAGCTTATTACATCTGGTTACTATGATAGGCACCCTAGTCAGGTACGACCCATTCTCGGCTTGCTTGACTGGGTCTTCGCTCTCTTTAACTATTCATCTCCACAATTCTCGAAAGATGGCTCGTGCTACTGCAAGAAAGGAAAAGCCACTTAGTTCTCTTGCGGTCGAGGTAAGAAATCTGGAGGTGTACCTAAATCTCGTCTCACTAATTAACTTGAGGGAAAACCTTGTGACCGCAAATCTGCCTCCCATATTATCAATGAAGTTACCTCTGAGTACCATGAAGGTAGTTCGTTCGATGTCTGCCAACTGAGAGAAGCATGAGAATACGAGCTTAACCAACAAGTTGGCATTATAGATAGTGATATGGAAGATTGGCAATCTCTCCTGATATATTTTAATTTTTAATTTATTATGTTTTTAATGAGTTCAAGTTTCTTGAAATAGAAATTTTTGTAATTACTTTGAGAAAAGATATATGCCTTAAAAAAATTTAAAGCATACACCACTATATAATACTAAATATAATAATGTAACAATAAATATATATTATTATATTCCGAAATGGAAATTTTTGTAATTAAAACATTTGAGAGAAAAGATATACTCCTTAAAAGATTTAGCCCTTACACCACTCTATAATATTAAATACTCTGTAATATTAAACAATAAGTTTATGTTATTATAAGAGGAATATAAAATCCTCAAACTTAAACTATGTATTATAAAAAAAATAAAATCCATAACCCTTACACCACTGTATAATATTAAATATATAATGTAACAATAAGTATATATTATTATAAAAGAAATATAAAATATTCGAACTTAACCTATGTAATATAAAAAAATTGTTATAATATTAAATATATAATCAACAATAAGTATATATTATTATAAAAGAAATATAAAATCCTCGTACTTAACCTATGTATTATAAAAAAATTAAAATGCATATAACTTAACCTATCTCTTACCTTGTTAATTAGCTGAAATTTCTGCACAATTTAATTAAATAAAAAAGTACTTTCCATCTACACGCTAGATGGCTAGATCACTAAATGCGTTAGCCTAGCTCTAATAGATTTGATGGAAATTACAAAGGATTCGATCGAGATCAGAGGCCGCGGGAGTATTGAAATTGTACATATTGTCATCGCCCGATGTGTAGCATAGCCGCTTTCGCTGTTACACTCTACATCGGACGGTCCACTTCGTCTTCCTCCTCCTGCTGTCGTGAAAAGTAGATTTGCGTTGGTTTCTTGATGATCAGAGACGCCACTCATGTGGATCTGAGGCAACGGATAGCTTTTCTGCCCGCTGTAGATATCAGTATCACGATATGTCCTGACGCCCGTGTTTAAATCAGACTCAGATTTAGACGATCCCTGTAATCATCGTCAACATGATAATCGTCAGATTTTCCGGGGAGACATTTAATTTCCGGTGAATCAAATTGGTAGTGGGAAGTAACTACCAATTGTTAGTGTTCTCAAACAGCCTCGCGTAACCTTCCACAGTCTCATGAACCGTGAAAGCACTCGGATGGACGACATGAGACCAACTATCTGCATTTGAATAAGAATGAGTAGTGGTCCATCCATCATACTCAACTTTTCTTTTCGAGCTTCGCTTTCTGCGACAGCGGGCATGGGTATTCCAGCCGATACCAGAAACGCTGCATCACGTAAGAGGGTATTAATATTATTCCGGAAATAGGAAATCGGGTGGTTAATCTCATTCTTTTGATGCTCTGCTTCTTCCTCTTTTAATTCCAAATGGCCAGGACCACAGAACTGATTTTCAGGTGTGAGCCCCACATTGCAGGTGTTATAAGGTGTCTGGTGTCCTTCGGGCATGGCGTCAGTGTACGGCTTTCCCTTTTTGTTGATGCGAGAGTTCGGCTTTCCCTTTTTGTTGATGCAAGAGTTCCAGTAATTCTGTATCTGATTGTCAGTGCGTCCGGGCAAATGTAAGGCGATCTGCGACCACCTATTCAGCATTGTAGACATCGAGGCACGAATAATTAAAGCCGCTTGATTCGTGTTGCATTTTTAAAACACGTGTTTATATTTGATTGACATGACGGAACATTACGCATTCTGTATCACAGCAATAATAGGGCAGGCTTTATTGGCTATGCTATGCGCCGGGCAATATACGTCCACAGTCGGATAATGTATTGATTTCAATTAAACTTTGGGAATATACTGGCTGGATTCGCGAAGCAGTATACGCCCTCCCCGAATAATGTATTGGTTTTGATCAGAACCAATACTACCCCACACATTTATAAATGCATAACAGAACAATTAAAAACTGTGTAACTTGAAATACAATTGCTAGGAGGCAGGAAATATTTTTTTGTGTCGGAATTTGACTTCACTTTTTATACCAGAATCTGATTTTCTTATACTTGCACATGGTCAGTTTTATCGCAATTGATTTTTCTCAAAATTCTTTGTTTTTTGTTTCTAATGTTTTCCTAACATAAATTATTCCATTAATATATTTTTTTTCAAAATTAAAACTAATATTAAAATTTTAAAAATCTTATTTTTTCATTGCTCTAATATTATTGAAAAGAGATTTTTATTAAAATTTATTTGTAAATTTGAAAAAAGATTATGTAAAAATTAATCTTCATTAATTATTGAATCACAATTATTAATATTATAAAGTGATTATTTTTTTATATATTTTAATTAGAATTAGCAAACTGTGATTATTCAAAGTGATGTGATATATATAATTTTAATTAGAATTACCAAATTGTAATTATTCAAAGTGATATGATATCTACATAGATTTCAGATTTTAAGCCTTGCAAAAGGGCCATAAAGTGGCTGGAATCTCTCCAAAATATAGCGACACCAACATTAGAGACATTCTCTGCTCTTGATCGCTTTGACATTTCTTGTTTCTATTCAATTTTTTCTATCATAGGAATCCAGATTCACCAGATAACACAAGTGACAATAACACCTTCATCGACGACACAGAGGTCGGGTATTTACAAGGGATGAATTTCATGGCTTCGGTTGTGTGTATTTTCTCTTAGGACCTTTCTTGGGGGCCTTAATCAATAATTTCGAAATCTCGAATGAAGTTGGAGGCCGAGAAGACAAGAGAGAGCACTATAGCAAGAACATGGCACAATATTGAAGGCTTGGCCACTAGGCATTCAGTGTCCTCTATGTGGGTGGCTTGCTTTCAGAAAGGACAGGCCACCTCGTTGGATGGTGTTTGGCAATGATATCATTCCACAACCTGCACTACCTCTGAAAGTGACCTCATTCAGACTGTCAATTTTACCTGGGTACCTAGCATTATACTCCACATAGCGTATTAGGTGCGGTTTGCATTCTCTGCAATATTCTCACTCTACTTATTATTTTTGCGCCTATCTAAATAGCTCATCTTTCACTACTTTCCATAGAATGATAAAATATCTACTCCCCCTTCTCGACTCCCCTCTCTCGGAAATTTCCCACATCTTCATTCTCGCTTGTATCGTTGTTTACATACTCTTCTGTATCATCAAACTACATTCCCCCCCTCCCCTTGCCAAACACATGCTCATCTAGAGTGATCTCTCAAAATTGTGTTGCTCCAAATCCTTTAATTTCGATTTAGAATATATTAATACGACCAACTATAACACCCTTTTTCACCGTTGGATAAACTCCTACACAATTTCTTAGTCATGCCACTCTATGGGTTTCAAAATCTGTGAGTGCTTGTGGACTTCTCCCGGATGTTGCTATTGTTGCTGTTGTGATGACATTAACCTCACCCAATCATACTAATCTCAAACACACTTCACCTCCAGGCTATTTTCTATAAAATCCGCCATTATTCCTGCAACCATCCTCGACATCCCCTCATTGGAATACTTTCCAGCACACCCGATACCTGTCACTTTGTATTGACACGTATTAGATCCCTCTAAAAATCTCTGTATGTCAGAAGTGATATTAATCTACACAGACCTCAAATCTCCACTTATGACTTATTCTATTTATTTATTTTTTCGCCCTATTCGCCATAATCCTTCCTAATATAGACTCCTTATATGGCGACGTCTATTTAAGGGTTATTCTCATCCCCACCTTTTCTAAGGCCTTGGGATGTGCATATTCTGTCAGGGGGAACTCCTAGATATTCATTGTGTATAATTGATCGCCTACCATCTACCACCTGACACCTAGCATAACTGCATCTCCTCTCTCAAGGCTGCATTTATTTATTCTATGGCCCCCATCATTTATGGATCTAACCGACTCTCACAACTCTATTCATGACGATCTGATCCAGGCTACATTGGTGGTTGAACAAACATGTGGTAGGTCCTCTTCTCATGCCACGTTGGTGGACGACAGGGCATATGAAGGGCCCTATCCTCATGCCACCTTGGTGGATGATAGGACGATTGGTGGGACCACTAACCTCACCACGGAGTCGTGCACTCTCCCTACATCTACTCCGCCACATGGCCTACATGCACCTACACTGCCACATGCTCTCCCACACTTGGGAAATAAATGACATCCTCACCACCCTGCTCATGCTATAAAAATTACTGAACCAACTCCTAATTTGGCTTTCTGATTTGAAGAACTCTCTGATAGAATCACCAACATGAAAAATGAAGCATTGGTAGGGAAATGGCATTTTTCTAAGATGGATGATTCAGCCATGAGAGTTTGGATGCATTCAAAATGGCATGTTCTTATGGATTACAAGCCTACGGTGGTCAGACTGCTAAATGGCTAGTATAACTTTCACTTCTTATGCCAAGAAGATCTTGAGAAGATTCAGTCCATTCCTTGGGTAAAGGGTCACAATTTCTTTGCATTGTATTCATGGTACATCGGGTTTAACCCTTTAAGAGAAATGCCATAGAATAATTAAATTTGGGTTAAATTACTAGGGCTCCCTATTGAATTATGGTCGTTGAAGACTCTACAAGACATCGAGGATGCCATTGGTAAATTTGTGTATGTGGATTATTGCTGCTTGGGGGCTCCCAACAAGAGAGTTGCATGGATCCTCATTGAAAAAAATTACAGGGGTGGATTTCCAGACCATATCTCTATATGCTGGAATGATTCCATGCTTACACAACGTCTGGACTATTGGGGTGTACCCTTCTATTGCCTGAACTGTCATCGAACCGGTCACCTGCTAGCACACTGCCCCCGTCGCTGGAGTGCCTACCCCACATCTGCAACTTGGTTGCGTCAAAGCAGCTATAAAAAGAATATTTTTTTGGAGTTCTAGCTACTCGTCACCTAGGGGCTCAGAGACTCCCTCCCGTGGGAAATATACTCGACATCATTCAGGTACTCCCACTCACTCCCCACTTGGAACCTCCACTCATCATTCTATGAAAAGTCTGATTAAATCTCCACATATTCTCATATCATCCCCCGCTCCATCGAATGACTTGGACCCACACAGTACCACCTCCCCTATTGAATAGCCTATCCCCTATCTTGATTTTCCATCTGTGCAACCAAATGCTCCACTTCATCTTACCATAAATGACCCCCTATCAGCTACTCATATCTGCTATGTCAATTAACAAACCTCAGAATCCTACATCACCACATATTAGCCCAACATCCGCCGGAAACATTACGGCCCGAAAAAAGCCTCAGGATAGCCGGTACTTTTGTGGCCATCTTCGTAAACCTCATGTACCTTGCCAACTGGATGCACCCTCCCTCATCAATATACCCATTGCTGAATCTTCTTCTTAGGCCCTTGGAGCATGACAGCCTGCCAAATGGCCCAAATGACTTTTACTCTTTCCCTGAATATGCAGGGACTTGGGGCTGCCCCCAAATTTTTGGCCCTGAAGGAATTATTCTCTATGTACCACCCATTCATTATTCTTATATAAGAAACAATTCACCTTCCTCTCTACTTGATTGGATACTTTCGTCGAATGCTTCCATCCTGGCACATGGCTGCCATTGATGCATTTGGACTCTTTGGGGGATTGATTGCCATCTGGAACCCTAACTGTGTCCAGCTACAGGCATTCACATGTTTTACCAACACTTTTCTTGCTGGAAACATTTGTGGATTTTTGGGACGTATCCATATTCTCAATATCTATGCTCCTTTTAGAGATAGAGAAGATTTATGGCTTTGGTTGGTGGAATCGAATCTCCTGAATCTACCATCTCTCATTCTGGCGGGGGACTTAAACTGCACTATTGGCGATCATGAATACTGGGGCCACAAATTCCGCGAAGATCCTATGATGGACACACTAAAATGCATCATCATGGATCACAATCTGGTTGACATTAGCCCATCAAACATTGTGCCCACATGCAATAATGGCAGAATGGGGAACTCATACATTACAAAAAGATTGGAGAGGTTTCTCATACATGACATGCTTATTTAAAGACTCGGATTGGTTTCACCTAAAATAATCAGAAACTATATTTTAGAAAATTGCCCTATTATTCTCCTCTAGCGACAACAAGACTTTAGGAGCGAACTTCCCTTCAAATTCAATAGAATCTGTTTAGAGGATCCTTCCTATGCCGACCTAGTCAAAAGTACTTGGCTCTCTGTGGAAAACAACTCCATATCACATATGGAGTTGTTCATGGATAAAATAAAAGCTCTTTGACTTGCTACCAAAAACTGGGAGCGGGAAAAAAAATCATCTCAGAAAAGAACTTAGTGATATTGAATGGGAGCTCGACTCTAAACCCTTCTTTATCTACTCATATACTCCAACTGGACACCAGATCCAAAATACAGATCCTTGAAAAAGGAAGATCGCAAATCCTGCTTATTAAGGAGATGACTTGGAAGTTGAAAAGTCGTGTCACATGGTAGTAGGGGCCTTCGGCAAGGTTGTTCTTTATCACCCCTTTTATTCATTCTAGTGTTGGATGGGCTAAGTCTGCACATATCCGATGTTGTGTCCATGGGCCTCTTCTCTCCTCTGAAGATTGGCAAAAACCTCCAGATATCTCACAGTTTTTTTATGGATGACATTCTCATCATGGGACTTCTAAACCGGTTTGGATGGTTGCATTTATTTCAAATTTTTTATAGATTTGGAAATGCTTCAGGACTTAAAATGAATCAAAACAAATCGGTTATGATGTATGCACTGGAAATTTTTGAGACCACCGCATATATTGCTAACTTATTTGGTATTTCCTCTAAATGCTTTTCCTCTTGTCTTAAATATCTCGGTTTTCATTTAAAACCATGTAAGTACAGAATCATGGACTTGCAATGGCTAGTCGATAGATACTTCTTGAAAATTTCCGGATGGGAAAACAAGGCGCTTTCTATGGGAGGATGTTTTATACTGGTCCAAGTTGTGATAACACAACTCAGCATATATAGGGTGCATTTGGTCCAACTTCCTACTGCCATCATAAAGAAATTAGATGAAATCACAACAAATTTTATTTGGTTTGACATGAAACAAAGGAAAAAGTATTATTTAACTAAGTTGCACCACATTACTCTACCAAAGAAAATCGATGGATGTGGCATCCTCGATCTTCGGCATTTTGGGAAAGCTATCCTTCTAAAATCCAATTGGCGCGAAATTTTTGGGAACAGTATCTCTAGCCATGTCACAAAAGAAAATACCTTAAGAATATGGACTTCAAAATTTGGTTGCGTAATGGCCATATCGGTAAAGTTGTTGGCTCTACTATTTGGCACAACTTCCCAAAGATTGAAACTACTTTTTGTAATATGTTGGCCTGGAAACTGGGCACTGGGCATCATATTAGTATTGGCTGTGACCACATTCGGGGATTGTTTCACATCATTCCTTTCCCAAAACGCATCATCAAAAAACTCCATCGAAATGGGACCTTCGTCTGGCACCAAATTATTTCCACCTGGGAAAATGACTGCCCAATGTGGAAAAATGCAGTTGATTTAATCTTTCAGGCTCTAATGCGGATGATTGGAAGCACATATGCACACATATGAGACTAGCAGGTCTCTACAGAGAAGAGGCATGTGACTCGATTACCTGGAATGGTAAATTGATGAAAAATAATATTGTGGTAGCTGATGCATACTACCAACTTTGCTATCTGCAAACAAACCACCCGAGGGATGGATGGTTCGCTAAATTTTGCAGCCCATGCCTTCCCAAAAAAACTCAATCTTTCTATGGCTTGTTTGGAAGAACAAGAACTTGACGCGGGAAAACCTACAAAAGAGGAACTAGTTTGGCTGAGGTTACTGTCTACTATGTGGAAATGTTGCTGAAGACAATATTCATCACTTTATAACCTGCATAGAGGTCTCCATCCTATGGAAATACTTGGAACACAAAATTGGCCACCTGGGGCCGAACATTAGTGATATGGAGCTCTGGTTGTCACGACGGAGCAACCAAATTGGCCCTCGAAGACTCATCCTTGTTATCTCCATTTAGGAAATATGGAAATGGAGGAACAACATTATCTTCAATACTGACAGGGAACTGGGGTCGGATGTGCTCACAAAAATTCTACAAAAGTTAGAATGTGTATTACAATTCGCTCCAAAACAAAAACGCACTCACCCATTGGGAATTCTGGAGATTGTATATCCCGCTGGCTACAGCGATGGGGATTTATAGAACCACAAATGTGGATGCAGATTCATCATCTATATACATCCTGAGTTATCATACCATGTAGACTGGGGAGCAAGCTTTGGAACCAACACTATGGCAGAAGTGATGGTACTATGGGGACTTCTATGGTTCACTAAATTTCTAGACATACAAAACATCCATGCTTTGGGTGACTCCAAGACTATTATTGGTTATGTTGGTATATATACTAATATCCATAAATCCTCTCTTCAAGGTTGGCTAAACAAGATCAAGCAAATTTGGAATTCCCTCAATCAACCCTCCATACAGCACATAAGCATAAACCTAAATTCTGAGCTAGACAGATTATCAAAACTTGGATTGAATGTGGAGCTGGATGGATTTCATGTGATCATTAAAATGCAGAAAATCTAACATGATGTTGGGGTATTACCGATCCCTAGAAATACACTTTGGTTGATTTCATGCTGAATTTCAAATTTTCCTCTTTTTTTGAAGCTATGAAGATGAAACAGGTCTATTTATCAAATTGTATGTTTTGGAGAATTTTTGTGGGAACACCTGAATGACTCAGTATTTTGTATCAATATTTTTTTTATGGTTGATAGAAAGGTCTCTATGCAATCTCTGTATCTGGAGAATGTAAGGAATCTTTTTCCATGAATGAATATATAACTGCTTTTTTTATCTGAAGAAAAAAAAGAAAAAGAAAAAGAAAAAGAGCTTATTTCATCTTGGCATACTCGTTTTTCCGGCGAATTTCACATGATCACATATGCTGAATCGACATACTTTCTAGGTAGGAAACTTAGTGTATGTAACTCTATTCATAGAGATCTACCATTTTACTATGAAGATAATAGAGTCATGATATTAGGTAAATCTACAAGCATGTAATTCCATGAGCTAGGTTAGATATACGTGTAATCATAGTGAAGAATGGAACCAAAGCTTTATGCAGTTACATCTAAAATTATTACTTAGATTTGCTCACTTTTGTTGTATATATATTTATGTTTTTCAATATTCATATTTCTATATTACATTATTTCATGTTTCATTTATATTACATTGGTAGTGCACATGATAATAAAAGATTCAGA
>APFE031142319.1:0-32337 GCA_000404065.3 Pinus taeda | reverse complement strand
ATAATGATAAATTATAAAAATAGTATAAGCGTACTACCTCAACCCCTCTCTCTCTCTCTCACACACACACACACACACACATATATATATCTATCACTACTAAAGTCTATATAAATATCTTTAGTGAGAAAATGGCACCAGAAGGGAAGCATTTGGCTTAGATAAATCCTTGCAGGTCTCAAAGGATGAAATGACAGGAGAAGAGGTGCAAACCCTCGATGTAGTGATTTTTTTGATTGAATAAACTATGGGTCGAATTTGTGAAGGAAAAGACGAATTGGAAGCAATTTAGGAGGGTGTACCCATATATTTCTAAATCAAACAAAGTCCAAGCTATACTACTGTTATTGGGGGTGACTTTCACCATATTTCTTGGGCATGTCTGAGTTATATGGAAGGTTGATTAATTACTGCTTATTGCATGTTGCATTTTTAGAGAGGTTGTGGCTGAGATTGGACACATTTCCTTTGGCTGGAAATTCCATTCTTGTAGTTGCATGAATATTAAATTATAATCAGACTTTGGGACGTTCCATGTTATGCTCATTCTTACATTAAAAACAATTCTAAGTCCAAACTATTAAATTAATTAAAATCATGAAAGTTAGGATTTAATCCTACCTTTCTAGATTGTGTTTGTTCCTCATGGTTAGGAGTTAGTTTAGGCTTAGTTGGTTGAGAGATTCTCTCCAACTAGTTAGGCTCCTAGATTAGTGTGTTGTTGAGATATTTTCTCAACCATAGTGTCCAAGATAGATGTATTATGTACCAACTTCCTCATGTATTTATTTGAACTATGATCATTATTTATACATTGGATTGATTAATAATGAGAATGTGAGGAATGATGTAAGGCTGAGGCCTTTTCCGCCATGTCTACTTTTGATATATTTATGCTATTTATTTGTATGAGTGGTTTATTACTAGTTGATTGAATTTTATTCATGTGGTATCAGAGCGGTGCGTTTGAAAGATGCGGAAGTTTGTATACCTGAACGGTGCTTCCATTAATGCTGTGAAGATGAATTTCAAACGGGTGCGCATATGCTCGATTAATGTTAGTGTGGTTGATTGTATGCCACGGGCTACTAAATTAAAATTCAGTTGGATGTTGTGTGATTGTGACAAATCTCATATTGCACACTAAGGATTCAAAACCTAGCTTTTGACTGCGAAGGAGCAAGTTCATCAAATCAAACCCAATAGTTGTTTGACTAGGGTTCGAGATACAAGTCTAGTTGAATTATCAAGTGTTGGTCTGTGTTGAGATAAAGTGTAGAGGCTAAATAATGATTGTTGTATGATAAAAGTGTGATCAACGACAACAGTAGCAAAGGATATAAAGAGATGTGACTTGTTGCTACGTTGGAGAAGGGCGTGTGATCTCAGCTAGAGTTTTTAGTGATGTGCATGGACAAAAGAATGTGAAGGCTGAAATAGATCGATCGCAAACCCGAAATAATGGAGATGGAGTTGGTAGCAACTGTTTGGGTATGGTCATTTTTACTGTCTTGAATTTGTACAAAAACATTGTAATGTTTGACGTTGCTCGTTCAAAGTATTGTTTTTAGTAATTCCCTTAATTGGGTCCCAGAATACAGTCTTAGATCCGAAAACGGTTCAACCTAGTCAAAGATAGCGATTATCATGGGTTTGATTCTCAGCCAACATTTTAGAGATCTGTGTCAAGAATAGCTAGCATGGAGAAAAAGGAGACGGTTCTGAGCTTCTTTGTTGTCGGCCTTTGTAAAAATAAAGTGTTTTCGTCGAGTTGTGTGCATAAGGAACTGCTTGTGGCTATTGTGAAATGAATTGAAGGTGTGACTGGATGGACCTATCACCATATAGTGTATGCAAAACACTATCACCATGGAGTTTGTAGGCGAAGTTGTTGTCCTCTCCAAAGAATATGAGGTCCCTTTGTTGACTTGTGCATTTCCATCCCACCATACTCTAGACAATGGTGGTTCTAGCCTATGGAAGCAGTCGTGCAAGAGTTTTTGCATAAGGCCCCTTATCCACTTCAACACAATATTGCACTGTGGCTCTTAAGAATTTATAATCAATTCAAGAATAGGACTAGAAGTCCATAGCAAAGAAAAATTGTCAAAAGAGTGAAATATCTATCCAGGTAGCTAGGACACTGGGGTACATGCCTCCATAATATTTTAATGGATAGATTGCTACGAAGCAAGTCGATGTTTACAACGTTGTAATGTTGATGATGGAGATTGTCAATGGAAGGAAGCCTAACCATTGTATCCATGTTTCATTGACTCTTGTCTCTCATGTTTGGGTCCATATATTACCTACTTGCACATAACCATATCCATAAGTAGTTGGCCTTGAATTATCTATAACTTTAATCATTGTATCATTTGCGAGTTTCTATTAGAGATATAGTTCAATGGAAAGTAAGTGAGAAAATATGGAAAAAGACATTAAAATCACAAGTTTGACAATTGGGCTCTTCCCAATAGAAGAGCATTAAAGATTTTTGAGGGTGTTGAATCCATATATGCAGTAAAAAAACGAGTTTAAACAACACAAATCAACATTTGGCTATAAAAATTTTGGGTAGAAATCCACCAAAAACTCCAAGATATCAGACCTAAAAACTACTCCAAAAAAATATCAAACTAACTAAATACCGATTTTCTCTGATTTAATTATTTTTATATAAAAACTTCGCCACTCTCAATGTCTGGCCTTGCAAGGATTTCTCTTTCCAATTTCTCAGTTGACAAATCCAAAAGACTCTCCATAGCAAGAAAATCTGCGGCCTGCAACAACATAATATAAATCATATCAACCAGCATTCAATTACATTACTTATTGACTTTTAAAAGGATAATACTCCACATTATTTTTATGATAACATTACCTTTATTATATCCCGCAGTGTTGATATGTCCACGCTGATAAAATTCTCATCCCACTCTTTAATTTCACGTGAGGTTTGAGTTGAGTTGCGTAAATGATAGTCATAGTATTGGATCACCTTTTCCAATATTGGAGTGGATACATAAACAGGCACAGTTGCATGAGATATATCGATGAATTCTTCCATATGCTTTATCACCTTCGACTCCATTGCAATTTCTCTGACCACCTGAAAAATTTGTCCGTCAGACGTTTCCAGTGCCACTGTGTTGACCATATCGTTTTCCATTGATCGTTCCACGTAAACCAACTCAGATCCTGTGTCCGAAGCCAAAGGGTAGAAATACAAATTAACGCGAGCTGAACTTAGATATTAATGTGCAGTTGAGAGAAATATAAAACAAAATGGATTATATATATATATATATATATATGTATATGTGTTTTTTTAAGTGCGATTTTTTGGAAAGTTTTCAGCTTCATTAAAATTACAAGTTTGACAATTGGGCTCTTTCCAATATAAGTGCCTTAAAATTTTTTGAGTGTGTTGAATCCATATATGCAGTAAAAAAACTAGTTTAAACAACACAAATCAAGATTTGGCCATAAAATAAAATTCCTATAAAAATCTACCAAAAACTCCAAGATATCAGACCTAAAAACTACTCTAAAAAAATATCAAACTAGATTTTCTTTGATTTAATTATTTTTATATAAAACCTTCATCATTCTCAATGTCTGGCCTTGCAGGGATTTCTCTTTCCAATTTCTCACTTGACAAATCCAAAAGACTCTGCATAGCAAGAAAATCTGCTGCCTGCAATAACATAATATAAATCATATCAACCAGCATTCAATTACATTACTTATTGACTTTTAAAAAGATAATACTCCATATTATTTTTATGATAACATTACCTTTATTATATCCCGCATTGTTGATATGTCCACGCTGATAAAATTCTCATCCCACTCTTTAATTTCACGTGAGGTTTGAGTTGAGTTGCGTAAGTGATAGTCATAGTATTGGATCACCTTTTCCAATATTGGAGTGGATACATAAACAGGCACAATTGCATGAGATATATCGATGAATTCTGCCATATTCCTTATCACCTTCGACTCCATTGCAATTTCTCTGCGCACCCGAAAAATTTCTCCGTCAGACGTTTCCAGTGCCACTGTGTTGACCATATCGTTTTCCATTGATCGTTCCACGTAAACCAACTCAGATCCTGTGTCCGAAGTCAAAGGGTAGAAATACAAATTAACGCGAGCTGAACTTAGATATTAATGTGCAGTGGAGAGAAATATAAAACAAAATGGATTATATATATATATGTGTATGTTTTTCCAACCACCGACATATGTTAGCATCATTCTTAGTATTTATTTTATGTCAAATTAAGTTTTATTTTCGTAAGTTTGGTGGGACTACATTTTTATTATTATCTTTATGATAATCTTATTAAAGATCGACATACATGATGATCACAGAATTATTATTATAATAATGTGAAATTATGACCATTTTTACTATTTATTCTATGTCAAATTAAGTTTTTATTTTTTTGACCTTGGTGGGACTACATTTTTATTATTATAGTTATGATAATCTTATTTAAGGACTGCCCTACATGATGGTCATCATATTATTATTATTATTATTATAATGTGAAATTATGATCATTCTTACTATTTATTCTATGTCAGATTAAGTTTTTATTTTTGTAAGCTTGGTGGGACTACATTTTTATTATCATCATTATGCTATTCTTCTCTAAGTACCTACATACATGATGATCATTTTATTATTTTTATTATTATAATGTGAAATTATTGTGATTCTTACTATTTATTCTATGTCAAATTAAGTTTTTATTTTTGTAAGCTTGGTGGGAGTACATTTTTATTATTATCATTATGATCATCTTCTTTAAGGACGGACATACATGATGATCATCGTATTATTATTATTATTATAATATGAAATTCCAATAAACATGTCACATTGCTTTTTATTAAATTATTGTTTTAATATTAGGTTACAAGGTTAATAAATATATTTAATATTAAATTATAACATTAATATGTTAAATTACTTTTAAAATAATAATCATAATCGAATTTTAATATTAATAAAATATTACTTAATAAATATAAAATAAAATTAATATATTATTAAGATATTTTAATACATTAACATTACTATTATTTAAGTACGTCATATTAATTCAACAAAGAAAATATAATAATATGATCATATTATTATTACATTAATAGTTAATAATATAAAAATGAAATATTTTTTTCTCAAGAAAAATTTAATTTTCATTATATAAAATATTGAAAATTACATGTTGTAGATGCTGCAAAAGGAGCATATCTCAAAATTGGTGGTCATAACTGCCACAATATTTTATAGAGTTCAAATAACAATTGATAGATAACCGTAACTCGAAATAAAAAACATATAAAATATATACATTCCATAAAGCAAGGTTTGCAAAAAGAGGTCCATCTATGTGTTGTGTAGGATAAAGTTGCCGCTGCCCCCTTTGGCTAAAGATCAATGAATGGCCTGTGAAAATACTGGTAGAACTCGTGTCCTATATGTTCCTGTGTCATCCAAGTATACCAAAATTTTGCTGCGCTACTTCTTTAGATAGACTGTTAGAAATCTTGTTCCTTTCCTTGCAGATATAGTGACAAATTACATAGTCAAAATGTGATTTTATTGTAATAGTTTCTTCCAGGACATTTCTGAGTGTGTGCATTGAACCAATTTATGACTAGTTTAGAGTCACCAAATATCTGCTCTTGCTGACATCCTTTCTCAAGGGAAAAAATAAGAAGTCTAAGGCTATTAAGTTATGCATAGTTATTTGTGCCTCTCCCTAAACCCAACTTCATCTTGTAATAATGATCTTCATTTAAATACAAAACTGCTCCTCTACCACAACCATTTTGTTGAGCAAATCCATCAAAATACACCAAAGAGAAATCTTTGTCGATGATTTTTGCATTAATGTTCCAGTGATTCTGTTTCAGTTCATCCTCAGGGATCAAGTTATAAAGTGCCACTATGTGGGAACATGTAGGATTCGAGTTCGATACCTTATCTTGAAATATATTTTGGTTCCTTCCTAACCAAATACCCCAACAAACTAGAAGGGGCAGGTTTCAGAGCTTTAAATAGAAGAATTCCACGAACTAGGGGCATTATTATAAAATACTAATGTTATTATGAATAACAATGATATTAATAACATTAACGTTAATATTAAGAACCCCCACAATGGGTGTTGGCTCCAAACAATTGTGCTTGTCATGCTAACCACAGGTGGATCAGGTGGCCACTTGGTCCACAGATTCAACCCTCATACAGGCCGACATGCTCATATTTAGGCTCCTGTTATTGTACATCGTCCCTCATTGGTTCATCATGTCGCCTTATTATTGCACGAAGAGGCTTACTTTGATGGAGATGGCCGAAGATGGCGTCATGGCTCGTATGCGTCCTTATTTGTGCCTGCCTGCGGACCCGATGACCAGTTTTGAAGATTTATTATTGATGTTAGGTATGCTTAGTGTTTCTCTCTCGCTTGTTTATGGTCGCCATGCCTGCACTCCGGATTGCATCCACACACTCTTTAGTTTCACTGTATCTCAGTATGCATTGGACTTCTTGAAATTGGAGGGTCAACGTAGCCATCCTCCTTTGGTCTAGCAATTTCCATCCTCTCACTCTCATATACTGGCTCTCTGGTCTCCCCTGGACTCTAAGGATTTCAGTAATGGTCCCACTCTCATGAACAATGCAAATTATATTATTATATAATTATGATTGTTTTATCTTATAAAATTATTTATGTTTATTAGTTTCATTTCATCTATAAACTAAATTTAGATAAATATCAAAATTTTCAATAATGTTGTTATTTATAATAACTTGAGACAATAAATATCAAAATGTTAATTTAAGTTGTTATTCACAAATTTTAGGAAACTATTTATTTTATTTGATTAATTTACTATTTCTTACTTGTTTTGAAAATTACTTATAAATCATTCAATTTTTTGGAACTTTTTTTTTTTCCTGACACATAACTCATTTAACAAGAAATTAATTTATATTTTCTAATTTTATTCGCTTAAATTATTATTATTATGTATTATTAATTTGAATACTACTTTAAATATTATTATATAATAATATTAATATTAATAAAAACATTTATGTATACCTATATTTACCGAACATTTAATTTATATGATCATGTGATGTAAACTTAAGGTTGTAATAAAATTGAAAACTTCTCTTTTTTTAATTTCCATTAAGTCAATTTGTTAGGTTGTAATAAAATTCAAAACCTTTTTTTTTTTTTAATTTGCATTAAGTCAATTTGTTTTCTTCTTCATTGACTCTAGCATGAGCATAATGGTTCTCTGCCTGAAGTTTTGATTGCCTCTCCCTCCTTAAATAATCACTGAGATTTTCAAATGGCAAACGATGTAGCTACTTTTGTTTTGCTTGTCCTAGATTATCCTAATGTGTACATTGTTCTAGGTGATATGGGTAACATCACTCACATTTGGGATTGGAAATTTCCATACTTTAGTGGAGAATGAACATAGTTTAAAAACACGATAGATATTTTCTTTGGATTTTTCAAATAATATGCATTGGGAAGGCCCATGAATAGTTATTTTTTTTTATAGATTTTCTACAGGTGAAATTTTTCCATGCATTAGTTCCCAGCAGAAAAGGTTAACTTTGGGAAAACCACCTTTATTCCAGATTTTACCCCACATGTTATCCAAATTAAGTGGTTGTGGGAGATTGCCAATTAGCCTTTCTTAACCTTCTTTTTAATGGAATGCCTATTTTCTTAAATCTTGTCCAGATTATGTGATCTAACTTGAAGCTTGCAATTGGAGCATATCCCTTTAATATTTCCTTTTCTTTCTATTCTTCATTTCCTTACTCCCCATTTCAGGTTAGGCTTTAGATCCTCTTTACCAACTTCTTCATGATTTTGAATAACCTCAAAGTGGTTTATGGATGTAGAGGCCCCGTTTTTGTTTTAGGTGTCTGCATCTGGTGTCGATGTTAATTTATTTCCTTCTTTTCTTTGCATCTCCCATTGTTACCCTTAATCTATTGTAGTTTTTGGCCCTTTTCTTGGAACATTATCTAGCAAAGTGGTCATATTCGTGACATAAACAACATTTAGCAAAGTGATGGTATTCATGACATAAACAACATTTGAATGATATTTGATCGTAATCTAGGGTTTGACGATGTACCCACTCCCCTGTTGTGAGATTAATCACATAAGGAAGCCCCTTTTCTAGATGTTTCCTAAATCGACATCCACCCATTTTTGGTGTATGTAAACTGTGAGTGAGAGACAAACTCCACTTTTGATTGCCCCTTTTCTAGATATTTTCTAGATGAACATCCATGCATGTTTTGGTGCATGTAAACTGGGAGCCATCTACCAAATTTACTTTTGATTTCCCTTAGCAATCAACGCTCCAGTATGATGGAAATAGTCTGGTGAGTTTAACCCAAATTAGGATCGTAATCAGCACCAGTTTTTCAGCATAGAAATCACTAGCAGTGGAGCGCGTTCCAGTGTAAATGTAAAAGAATTCAAAACTTATTCACCAATAAAATATTAATAAATATTTTGTTTTTATTAGAAGGTAAAGTATTTTCTTTTTATAACAACTCCCCCATTTTCCACTCTGCACTGGTTTACAACATTGGATTGAATGTTAGAATATTAAAATGTCTTTGGTAGTTGGATCCCACAACATAATTGTCAACCAACTTCATTTCCATTACCCTGCTGCCACTCGTTATGCGACCGTTCAGGAATGGTTGGATTTTGGTTTGAGTCTCTCAAATGTGGCGGTTGCTGCTCTCTACAATTGTATTCAAAGTCTAAGCAGAGCTGTTTTTGAAAACTACGATGGGTGATTATAAGCTGTGTGCGTTTAGTGAATTTGACTTCTTCAACAATTGTGCCCAATGTTGGATTTATAAGAGTAGTCTTATCGGCATTTAAACAGGGATATGGGAAGGCTATAGTTAATGAAGCAATTAGGCGTTTTATCAGCAAGTAAAGAGTACAATGAATAATACTTTTTTTTATAGATTTTCTGCGGGTGAAATTTTTCTATGCACTAGTTCCCAGGTTAACTTTGGGAAAACCATATTTATTCCAAATTTTACCCCACATGTTATCCAAATTAAGGGGTTGTGGGAGATTGCCAATTAGCCTTTCTTAACCTTCTTTAACTGTATACCTATTTTCTTAAATCCTATCCAGATTATGTATCTCACTTGAAGCTTGCAATTGGAGCATATCCCTTTAATATTTCCTTTTATTAATATTCTTCATTTCTTTACTCCCCATTTTGGGTTAAGCTTTGGATCCTCTTGACCAAATTCTTCATGATTCTGAATAACCTCAAAGTGGTTTACAGATGTGGAGGCCCCGTTTTTGTTTTGGGTGTTTGCACATGGTGTCGATGTCAATTTATTTCCTTCTTTTCTTTGTATATGCCATTGTTATCCTTGATTTGTTGTAGTTTTTGGCCCTTTTCTTCTGGGAGTCTTGGAACATTCTCTAGAAAAGTGGTCATATTCACGACATAAACAACATTTAGCAAAGTGATGGTATTCATGACATAAAAAACATTTGAACTATATTTGCTCGTAATCTAGGGTTTGGCGAAGTATCCACTCCCCTGTTGCGATATTAATCATAGAAGGAAGCCCCTTTTCTAGATATTTTCTAAATCAACATCCACGCATATTTTGGTGCATGTAAACTGCGAGTCAGCTACCAACTCAACTTTTGATTACCCCTTTTCTAGATCTTTTCTAGATCAACATCCACGCATATTTTGTTGCATGTAAACTCGGAGCCAACTACCAACTCTACTTTTGATTTCCCTTAACAAGTAGCGCTCCAGTAAGATAGTCATAGTTTGGTGAGCTTAACCCAAATTAGGATCTGAGAAATTTAACCCAAATTAGGATCGTAATTAGCAGCAGTTTTTTTCAGCAAAGAAATTGCTAGCAGTGGAGCGCGTTCCAATGTAAATGTACAAAATTAAAAAATTATTCACCAATAAAGTATTAATATTTTTTTTTTTTTTTATTAGATGGTAAGGTGTTTTTTTTTTATAACAACTCCCCAAATTTCCACTCTGCACTGGTCTACAATGTTGGATTGAATGTTAGAAGATTAAAATGTCTTTGGCAGTTGGATCCCACAACATAATTGTCAACCAACTTCATTGCCATTACCCTGTTGCCAGTAGTTATGCAACCGTTCACGAACGGTTGGATTTTGGTCTGAGTCTCTAAAATGTGGTGGTTGCTACTCTCTGCAACTGTATTCAAAGTCTAAGCAGAGCTATTTTCGAAAACTGCGATGGGTGATTATAAGCTGTGCGTTTAGTGAATCTCACTTCTTCAACAATGTTGCCTAATTTTGAATTTATAAGAGTGGTCTTATCAGCATTTAAACAGGGCTATGGGAAGACCATAGTTAATGAAGCAATTAGACGTTTTATCATAAAGTAAAGAGTACAAGGAGGCATATAAAGACTTTCACAATGATTTTGAGCATCGTTCATTCGATATTTATGTGGAAATGTAGAAGATACATTTTGAAGCTATGAAAGAGTTTTTAACACGGAAGCTGGAGAGGCTGATTCCGAAGTATATTCTTGCAAAATTAAAGGATGCATTTAGTTTTGTAGAATCGGGTGAAAGGGGTAAGAAGGGAATCATATGTATTTATGACCCTATTTCGATGTCACTAATTTGAAATCTTCCTGTGCTGATATGACAATTGAAATCTTTCACGTAGCTTACAACTTGGTGACATTGCGAGGCTTTTAAATTTGCTACTTTTATATCTGAATTGGCTGAGACTAAATCCCTTGCTTCATAATACAATCCAACACATCCATACTAAGGCTTTCTAGAATGATTTTTGCTCTGCATTTCCACAAGCTCCATTGTCTCCAAGCAAGAAGGTATATCATTTGTATCTGGTACAATCATTCTTATGCCCGTTAGCAGCTAGGGCACCGGATTAACACCATTCACAAGTGTAAACCTACAAAGATTCTGCAATACATATCAATTTCTTCCAAAGACAAATAATATTCTTTTTTTATTCAACTTTGGTATCTTCCTCACTGTGGTTGAAGGTAACATGTCACTTGGTCATAGAAGAAACCCAGTGGTTTCTAAGTCTTTTTTTGATATCATAACATTTATTTTATTTAATATTATCTGAATTCTACTTTTTAACATATTTATTGGAAGTTAATTATATATAGTATATAATATTATATATTATATTTATATATATATAATTTAATTATTAATAAATTAAATCAATTATTATATATTAAAAATAATCATATGTAATATTATTAAATTAAATTTTAAATTAAAAATTAATATATTGAAAAGTTTATTTATTTTATTCTAAGCTTTTTTATTTAATTATTATTATTAAATTAAATGGTATAAAGCATCTTATTTTAAATTTATTCAATTTGAAAATAGAAGAATGAAACATACATTATCTAAAAGACTTTACAAATAAATTATAGAGTAAATATTAAAGTGTGTGAATTAAATGTTGCTCCTTTTAAGAATATTATAATTAAATTACAAAATTATTTTTTATGTAATTAATAAATTCTATAAATTATATTTCCTATTTAAATATTATTATTATTTGAATAAAAATGACAAAGTTGGTATTTTTTTGGATATTGTATATTAATAATGATAAATTATAAAAATAGTATAAGCCTACTACCTCAACCTCTCTCTCTCTCTCACACACACACACACACACACACACACATATATATATCTATCACTACTAAAGTCTATATAAATCTCTTTAGTGAGAAAATGGCACCACAAGGGAAGCATTTGGCTTAGATAAATCCTTGCAGGTCTCAAAGGATGAAATGACAGGAGAAGAGGTGCAAACCCTCGATGTAGTGATTTTTTTGATTGAATAAACTATGGGTCGAATTTGTGAAGGAAAAGACGAATTGGAAGCAATTTAGGAGGGTGTACCCATATATTTGTAAATCAAACAAAGTCCAAGCTATACCACTGTTATTGGGGGTGACTTTCACCATATTTCTTGGGCATGTCTGAGTTATATGGAAGGTTGATTAATTACTGCTTATTGCATGTTGCATTTTTACAGAGGTTGTGGCTGAGATTGGACACATTTCCTTTGGCTGGAAATTCCATTCTTGTAGTTGCATGAATATTAAATTATAATCAGAATTTGGGACGTTCCATGTTATGCTCATTCTTACATTAAAAACAATTCTAAGTCCAAACTATTAAATTAATTAAAATCATGAAAGTTAGGATTTAATCCTACCTTTCTAGATTGAGTTTGTTCCTCATGGTTAGGAGTTAGTTTAGGCTTAGTTGGTTGAGAGATTCTCTCCAACTAGTTAGGCTCCTAGATTAGTGTGTTGTTGAGATATTTTCTCAACCATAGTGTCCAAGATAGATGTATTATGTACCAACTTCCTCATGTATTTATTTGAACTATGATCATTATTTATACATTGGATTGATTAATAATGAGAATGTGAGGAATGATGTAAGGTTGAGGCCTTTTCCGCCATGTCTACTTTTGATATATTTATGCTATTTATTTGCATGAGTGGTTTATTACTAGTTGATTGAATTTTATTCATGTGGTACCAGAGCGGTGCGTTTGAAAGATGCATAAGTTTGTATACCTGAACGGTGCTTCCATTAATGCTGTGAAGATGAATTTCAAACGGGTGCGCATATGCTCGATCAATGTTAGTGTGGTTGATTGTATGCCACGGGCTATTAAATTAAAATTCAGTTGGATGTTGCGTGATTGTGACAAGTCTCATATTGCACACTAAGGATTCACAACCTAGCTTTTGACTGCGAAGGAGCAAGTTCATCAAATCAAACCGAATAGTTGGGTGACTAGGGTTCGAGATACAAGTCTAGTTGAATTATCAAGTGTTGGTATGTGTTGAGATAAAGTGTAGAGGCTAAATAATGATTATTGTATGATAAAAGTGTGATCAACGACAACAGTAGCAAAGGATATAAAGAGATGTGACTTGTTGCTACGTTGGAGAAGGGTGTGTGATCTCAGCTAGAGTTTTTAGTGATGTGCATGGACAAAAGAATGTGAAGGCTGAAATAGATCGATCGCAAACCCGAAATAATGGAGATGGAGTTGGTAGCAACTGTTTGGGTATGGTCATTTTTACTGTCTTGAATTTGTACAAAAACATTGTAATGTTTGACGTTGCTCGTTCAAAGTATTGTTTTTAGTAATTCCCTTAATTGGGTCCCAGAATACAGTCTTAGATCCGAAAACGGTTCAACCTAGTCAAAGATAGCGATTATCATGGGTTTGATTCTCAGCCAACATTTTAGAGATCTGTGTCAAGAATAGCTAGCATGGAGAAAAAGGAGACGGTTCTGAGCTTCTTTGTTGTCGGCCTTTGTAAAAATAAAGTGTTTTCGTCGAGTTGTGTGCATAAGGAACTGCTTGTGGCTATTGTGAAATGAATTGAAGGTGTGACTGGATGGACCTATCACCATATAGTGTATGCAAAACACTATCACCATGGAGTTTGTAGGCGAAGTTGTTGTCCTCTCCAAAGAATATGAGGTCCCTTTGTTGACTTGTGCATTTCCATCCCACCATACTCTAGACAATGGTGGTTCTAGCCTATGGAAGCAGTCGTGCAAGAGTTTTTGCATAAGGCCCCTTATCCACTTCAACACAATATTGCACTGTGGCTCTTAAGAATTTACAATCAATTCAAGAATAGGACTAGAAGTCCATAGCAAAGAAAAATTGTCAAAAGAGTGAAATATCTATCCAGGTAGCTAGGACACTGGGGTACATGCCTCCATAATATTTTAATGGATAGATTGCTACGAAGCAAGTCGATGTTTACAACGTTGTAATGTTGATGATGGAGATTGTCAATGGAAGGAAGCCTAACCATTGTATCCATGTTTCATTGACTCTTGTCTCTCATGTTTGGGTCCATATATTACCTACTTGCACATAACCATATCCATAAGTAGTTGGCCTTGAATTATCTTTAACTTTAATCATTGTATCATTTGCGAGTTTCTATTAGAGATATAGTTCAATGGAAAGTAAGTGAGAAAATATGGAAAAAGACATTAAAATCACAAGTTTGACAATTGGGCTCTTCCCAATAGAAGAGCATTAAAGATTTTTGAGGGTGTTGAATCCATATATGCAGTAAAAAACGAGTTTAAACAACACAAATCAACATTTGGCTATAAAAATTTAGGGTAGAAATCCACCAAAAACTCCAAGATATCAGACCTAAAAACTACTCCTAAAAAAATATCAAACTAACTAAATACCGATTTTCTCTGATTTAATTATTTTTATATAAAAACTTCGCCACTCTCAATGTCTGGCCTTGCAAGGATTTCTCTTTCCAATTTCTCAGTTGACAAATCCAAAAGACTCTCCATAGCAAGAAAATCTGCGGCCTGCAACAACATAATATAAATCATATCAACCAGCATTCAATTACATTACTTATTGACTTTTAAAAGGATAATACTCCACATTATTTTTATGATAACATTACCTTTATTATATCCCGCAGTGTTGATATGTCCACGCTGATAAAATTCTCATCCCACTCTTTAATTTCACGTGAGGTTTGAGTTGAGTTGCGTAAATGATAGTCATAGTATTGGATCACCTTTTCCAATATTGGAGTGGATACATAAACAGGCACAGTTGCATGAGATATATCGATGAATTCTTCCATATTCTTTATCACCTTCGACTCCATTGCAATTTCTCTGCCCACCTGAAAAATTTGTCCGTCAGACGTTTCCAGTGCCATTGTGTTGACCATATCGTTTTCCATTGATCGTTCCACGTAAACCAACTCAGATCCTGTGTCCGAAGTCAAAGGGTAGAAATACAAATTAACGCGACCTGAACTTACATATTAATGTGCAGTGGTGAGAAATATAAAACAAAATGGATTATATATATATATATATATATGTTTTTCCAACCACCCACATAGGTTAGGATCATTCTTAGTATTTATTTTATGTCAAATTAAGTTTTATTTTCGTAAGTTTGGTGGGACTACATTTTTATTATTATCGTTATGATAATCTTATTAAAGATCGACATACATGATGATCACAGAATTATTATTATAATAATGTGAAATTATGACCATTTTTACTATTTATTCTATGTCAAATTAAGTTTTTATTTTTTTGACCTTGGTGGGACTACATTTTTATTATTATAGTTATGATAATCTTATTTAAGGACTGCCCTACATGATGGTCATCATATTATTATTATTATTATTATAATGTGAAATTATGATCATTCTTACTATTTATTCTATGTCAGATTAAGTTTTTATTTTTGTAAGCTTGGTGGGACTACATTTTTATTATCATCATTATGCTATTCTTCTCTAAGTACCTACATACATGATGATCATTGTATTATTTTTATTATTATAATGTGAAATTATTGTGATTCTTACTATTTATTCTATGTCAAATTAAGTTTTTATTTTTGTAAGCTTGGTGGGAGTACATTTTTATTATTATCATTATGATCATCTTCTTTAAGGACGGACATACATGATGATCATCGTATTATTATTATTATTATAATATGAAATTCCAATAAACATGTCACATTGCTTTTTATTAAATTATTGTTTTAATATTAGGTTACAAGGTTAATAAATATATTTAATATTAAATTATAACATTAATAATGTTAAATATTTTTAATAATAATATAATCGAATTATTAATATTAATAAAAATATTACTAATAATATTAAATAAAATTAATATATTATTAATAATTTTAATACTATTAACATTAATATTATTTAAGTAGTCATATTAATATCAACAGAAAGAATATAATAAAAATAATGATCAATATTATTAATTACATTAATATTAATAATATAAAAATAAGAATAATATTTTTTTTCTCAAAGAAAAATCTTAATTTTCATTATATAAAATATTGAAAATTACATGCTGTAGATGCTGCAAAAGGAGCATATCTCAAAATTGGTGGTCATAACTGCCACAATATTTTATAGAGTTCAAATAACAATTGATAGATAACCGTAACTCGAAATAAAAAACATATAAAATATATACATTCCATAAAGCAAGGTTTGCAAAAAGAGGTCCATCTATGTGTTGTGTAGGATAAAGTTGCCGCTGCCCCCTTTGGCTAAAGATCAATGAATGGCCTGTGAAAATACTGGTAGAACTCGTGTCCTATATGTTCCTGTGTCATCCAAGTATACCAAAATTTTGCTGCGCTACTTCTTTAGATAGACTGTTAGAAATCTTGTTCCTTTCCTTGCAGATATAGTGACAAATTACATAGTCAAAATGTGATTTTATTGTAATAGTTTCTTCCAGCACATTTCTGAGTGTGTGCATTGAACCAATTTATGACTAGTTTAGAGTCACCAAATATCTGCTCTTGCTGACATCCTTTCTCAAGGGAAAAAATAAGAAGTCTAAGGCTATTAAGTTATGCATAGTTATTTGTGCCTCTCCCTAAACCCAACTTCATCTTGTAATAATGATCTTCATTTAAATACAAAACTGCTCCTCTACCACAACCATTTTGTTGAGCAAATCCATCAAAATACACCAAAGAGAAATCTTTGTCGATGATTTTTGCATTAATGTTCCAGTGATTCTGTTTCAGTTCATCCTCAGGGATCAAGTTATAAAGTGCCACTATGTGGGAACATGTAGGATTCGAGTTCGATACCTTATCTTGAAATATATTTTGGTTCCTTCCTAACCAAATACCCCAACAAACTAGAAGGGGCAGGTTTCAGAGCTTTAAATAGAAGAATTCCACGAACTAGGGGCATTATTATAATATACTAATGTTATTATGAATAACAATGATATTAATAACATTAACGTTAATATTAAGAACCCCCACAATGGGTGTTGGCTCCAAACAATTGTGCTTGTCATGCTAACCACAGGTGGATCAGGTGGCCACTTGGTCCACAGATTCAACCCTCATACAGGCCGACATGCTCATATTTAGGCTCCTGTTATTGTACATCGTCCCTCATTGGTTCATCATGTCGCCTTATTATTGCACGAAGAGGCTTACTTTGATGGAGATGGCCGAAGATGGCGTCATGGCTCGTATGCGTCCTTATTTGTGCCTGCCTGCGGACCCGATGACCAGTTTTGAAGATTTATTATTGATGTTAGGTATGCTTAGTGTTTCTCTCTCGCTTGTTTATGGTCGCCATGCCTGCACTCCGGATTGCATCCACACACTCTTTAGTTTCACTGTATCTCAGTATGCATTGGACTTCTCGAAATTGGAGGGTCAACGTAGCCATCCTCCTTTGGTCTAGCAATTTCCATCCTCTCACTCTCATACACTGGCTCTCTGGTCTCCCCTGGACTCTAAGGATTTCAGTAATGGTCCCACTCTCATGAACAATGCAAATTATGTTATTATATAATTATGATTGTTTTATCTTATAAAATTATTTATGTTTATTAGTTTCATTTCATCTATAAACTAAATTTAGATAAATATCAAAATTTTCAATAATGTTGTTATTTATAATAACTTGAGACAATAAATATCAAAATGTTAATTTAAGTTGTTATTCACAAATTTTAGGAAACGATTTATTTTATTTGATTAATTTACTATTTCTTACTTGTTTTGAAAATTACTTATAAATCATTCAATTTTTTGGAACTTTTTTTTTTTCCTGACACATAACTCATTTAACAAGAAATTAATTTATATTTTCTAATTTTATTCGCTTAAATTATTATTATTATGTATTATTAATTTGAATACTACTTTAAATATTATTATATAATAATATTAATATTAATAAAAACATTTATGTATACCTATATTTACCGAACATTTAATTTATATGATCATGTGATGTAAACTTAAGGTTGTAATAAAATTGAAAACTTCTCTTTTTTTAATTTCCATTAAGTCAATTTGTTAGGTTGTAATAAAATTCAAAACCTTTTTTTTTATAATTTGCATTAAGTCAATTTGTTTTCTTCTTCATTGACTCTAGCATGAGCATAATGGTTCTTTGCCTGAAGTTTTGATTGCCTCTCCCTCCTTAAATAATCACTGAGATTTTCAAATGGCAAACGATGTAGCTACTTTTGTTCTGCTTGTCCTAGATTATCCTAATGTGTACACTGTTCTAGGTGATATGGGTAACATCACTCACGTTTGGGATTGGAAATTTCCATACTTTAGTGGAGAATGAACATAGTTTAAAAACACGATAGATATTTTCTTTGGATTTTTCAAATAATATGCATTGGGAAGGCCCATGAATAGTTCTTTTTTTTTTTATAGATTTTCTACAGGTGAAATTTTTCCATGCATTAGTTCCCAGCAGAAAAGGTTAACTTTGGGAAAACCACCTTTATTCCAGATTTTACCCCACATGTTATCCAAATTAAGGGGTTGTGGGAGATTGCCAATTAGCCTTTCTTAACCTTCTTTTTAATGGAATGCCTATTTTCTTAAATCTTGTCCAGATTATGTGATCTAACTTGAAGCTTGCAATTGGAGCATATCCCTTTAATATTTCCTTTTCTTTCTATTCTTCATTTCCTTACTCCCCATTTCAGGTTAGGCTTTAGATCCTCTTTACCAACTTCTTCATGATTTTGAATAACCTCAAAGTGGTTTATGGATGTAGAGGCCCCGTTTTTGTTTTAGGTGTTTGCATCTGGTGTCGATGTTAATTTATTTCTTTCTTTTCTTTGCATCTCCCATTGTTACCCTTAATCTATTGTAGTTTTTGGCCCTTTTCTTGGAACATTATCTAGCAAAGTGGTCATATTCGTGACATAAACAACATTTAGCAAAGTGATGGTATTCATGACATAAACAACATTTGAATGATATTTGATCGTAATCTAGGGTTTGACGATGTACCCACTCCCCTGTTGTGAGATTAATCACATAAGGAAGCCCCTTTTCTAGATGTTTCCTAAATCGACATCCACCCATTTTTGGTGTATGTAAACTGTGAGTGAGAGACAAACTCCACTTTTGATTGCCCCTTTTCTAGATATTTTCTAGATGAACATCCATGCATGTTTTGGTGCATGTAAACTGGGAGCCATCTACCAAATTTACTTTTGATTTCCCTTAGCAATCATCGCTCCAGTATGATGGAAATAGTCTGGTGAGTTTAACCCAAATTAGGTTCGTAATCAGCACCAGTTTTTCAGCATAGAAATCACTAGCAGTGGAGCGCGTTCCAGTGTAAATGTAAAAAAATTCAAAACTTATTCACCAATAAAATATTAATAAATATTTTGTTTTTATTAGAAGGTAAAGTATTTTCTTTTTATAACAACTCCCCCATTTTCCACTCTGCACTGGTTTACAACATTGGATTGAATGTTAGAATATTAAAATGTCTTTGGTAGTTGGATCCCACAACATAATTGTCAACCAACTTCATTTCCATTACCCTGCTGCCACTCGTTATGCGACCGTTCAGGAACGGTTGGATTTTGGTTTGAGTCTCTCAAATGTGGCGGTTTCTGCTCTCTACAATTGTATTCAAAGTCTAAGCAGAGTTGTTTTTGAAAACTACGATGGGTGATTATAAGCTGTGTGCGTTTAGTGAATTTGACTTCTTCAACAATTGTGCCCAATGTTGGATTTATAAGAGTAGTCTTATCGGCATTTAAACAGGGATATGGGAAGGCTGTAGTTAATGAAGCAATTAGGCGTTTTATCAGCAAGTAAAGAGTACAATGAATAGTACTTTTTTTTTATAGATTTTCTGCGGGTGAAATTTTTCCATGCACTGGTTCCCAGGTTAACTTTGGGAAAACCATATTTATTCCAAATTTTACCCCACATGTTATCCAAATTAAGGGGTTGTGGGAGATTGCCAATTAGCCTTTCTTAACCTTCTTTAACTGTATACCTATTTTCTTAAATCCTATCCAGATTATGTATCTCACTTGAAGCTTGCAATTGGAGCATATCCCTTTAATATTTCCTTTTATTAATATTCTTCATTTCTTTACTCCCCATTTTGGGTTAAGCTTTGGATCCTCTTGACCAAATTCTTCATGATTCTGAATAACCTCAAAGTGGTTTACAGATGTGGAGGCCCCGTTTTTGTTTTGGGTGTTTGCACATGGTGTCGATGTCAATTTATTTCCTTCTTTTCTTTGTATATGCCATTGTTATCCTTGATTTGTTGTAGTTTTTGGCCCTTTTCTTCTGGGAGTCTTGGAACATTCTCTAGAAAAGTGGTCATATTCACGACATAAACAACATTTAGCAAAGTGATGGTATTCATGACATAAAAAACATTTGAACTATATTTGCTCGTAATCTAGGGTTTGGCGAAGTATCCACTCCCCTGTTGCGATATTAATCATAGAAGGAAGCCCCTTTTCTAGATATTTTCTAAATCAACATCCACGCATATTTTGGTGCATGTAAACTGCGAGTCAGCTACCAACTCAACTTTTGATTACCCCTTTTCTAGATCTTTTCTAGATCAACATCCACGCATATTTTGTTGCATGTAAACTCAGAGCCAACTACCAACTCTACTTTTGATTTCCCTTAACAAGTAGCGCTCCAGTAAGATAGTCACAGTTTGGTGAGCTTAACCCAAATTAGGATCTGAGAAATTTAACCCAAATTAGGATCGTAATTAGCAGCAGTTTTTTTCAGCAAAGAAATTGCTAGCAGTGGAGCGCGTTCCAATGTAAATGTACAAAATTAAAAAATTATTCACCAATAAAGTATTAATATTTTTTTTTTTTTTTATTAGATGGTAAGGTGTTTTTTTTTTATAACAACTCCCCAAATTTCCACTCTGCACTGGTCTACAATGTTGGATTGAATGTTAGAAGATTAAAATGTCTTTGGCAGTTGGATCCCACAACATAATTGTCAACCAACTTCATTGCCATTACCCTGTTGCCAGTAGTTATGCAACCGTTCACGAACGGTTGGATTTTGGTCTGAGTCTCTAAAATGTGGTGGTTGCTACTCTCTGCAACTGTATTCAAAGTCTAAGCAGAGCTATTTTCGAAAACTGCGATGGGTGATTATAAGCTGTGCGTTTAGTGAATCTCACTTCTTCAACAATGTTGCCTAATTTTGAATTTATAAGAGTGGTCTTATCAGCATTTAAACAGGGCTATGGGAAGACCATAGTTAATGAAGAAATTAGACGTTTTATCATAAAGTAAAGAGTACAAGGAGGCATATAAAGACTTTCACAATGATTTTGAGCATCGTTCATTCGATATTTATGTGGAAATGTAGAAGATACATTTTGAAGCTATGAAAGAGTTTTTAACACGGAAGCTGGAGAGGCTGATTCCGAAGGATATTCTTGCAAAATTAAAGGATGCATTTAGTTTTGTAGAATCGGGTGAAAGGGGTAAGAAGGGAATCATATGTATTTATGACCCTATTTCGATGTCACTAATTTGAAATCTTCCTGTGCTGATATGACAATTGAAATCTTTCACGTAGCTTACAACTTGGTGACATTGCGAGGCTTTTAAATTTGCTACTTTTATATCTGAATTGGCTGAGACTAAATCCCTTGCTTCATAATACAGTCCAACACATCCATACTAAGGCTTTCTAGAATGATTTTTGCTCTGCATTTCCACAAGCTCCATTGTCTCCAAGCAAGAAGGTATATCATTTGTATCTGGTACAATCATTCTTATGCCCGTTAGCAGCCAGGGCACCGGATTAACACCATTCACAAGTGTAAACCTACAAAGATTCTGCAATACGTATCAATTTCTTCCAAAGACAAATAATATTCTTCTTTTCTTATTCAACTTTGGTATCTTCCTCACTGTGGTTGAAGGTAACATGTCACTTGGTCATAGAAGAAACCCAGTGGTTTCTAGGTCTTTTTTTGATATCATAACATTTATTTTATTTTATATTATCTGAATTCTACTTTTTAACATATTTATTGGAAGTTAATAATTATATATATTATATATATTATATATATATAAATATATATAATATATATATTTAATTTTTAATAAATTAAATACAATTTTTTTTATACATTTAAAATATCATATGTTAAAAATATTTATTAAATTTTAAATTTTTTAAATAAAAAATAATATTTTGAAAGTTATTTATTTATTTCTGCTTTTTATTTTTAATTATTATTATTAAATTAAATGGTTTAAGCATTCTTATTTTAAATTATTCAAAATTAAAAATAGATGAATGAAACTTACATTATCTAAATACTTTAAAAATAAATTATAGAGTAAATATTAAAGTGTGTGAATTAAATGTTGCATTTTTTAAGAATATTATAATTAAAAAATTACAAAATTATTTTTTATGTAATTAATAAATTCTATAAATTATATTTCCTATTTAAATATTATTATTATTTGAATAAAAATGACAAAGTTGGTATTTTTTTGGATATTGTATATTAATAATGATAAATTATAAAAATAGTATAAGCCTACTACCTCAACCTCTCTCTCTCTCTCACACACACACACACACACACACACACATATATATATCTATCACTACTAAAGTCTATATAAATCTCTTTAGTGAGAAAATGGCACCACAAGGGAAGCATTTGGCTTAGATAAATCCTTGCAGGTCTCAAAGGATGAAATGACAGGAGAAGAGGTGCAAACCCTCGATGTAGTGATTTTTTTGATTGAATAAACTATGGGTCGAATTTGTGAAGGAAAAGACGAATTGGAAGCAATTTAGGAGGGTGTACCCATATATTTGTAAATCAAACAAAGTCCAAGCTATACCACTGTTATTGGGGGTGACTTTCACCATATTTCTTGGGCATGTCTGAGTTATATGGAAGGTTGATTAATTACTGCTTATTGCATGTTGCATTTTTACAGAGGTTGTGGCTGAGATTGGACACATTTCCTTTGGCTGGAAATTCCATTCTTGTAGTTGCATGAATATTAAATTATAATCAGAATTTGGGACGTTCCATGTTATGCTCATTCTTACATTAAAAACAATTCTAAGTCCAAACTATTAAATTAATTAAAATCATGAAAGTTAGGATTTAATCCTACCTTTCTAGATTGAGTTTGTTCCTCATGGTTAGGAGTTAGTTTAGGCTTAGTTGGTTGAGAGATTCTCTCCAACTAGTTAGGCTCCTAGATTAGTGTGTTGTTGAGATATTTTCTCAACCATAGTGTCCAAGATAGATGTATTATGTACCAACTTCCTCATGTATTTATTTGAACTATGATCATTATTTATACATTGGATTGATTAATAATGAGAATGTGAGGAATGATGTAAGGTTGAGGCCTTTTCCGCCATGTCTACTTTTGATATATTTATGCTATTTATTTGCATGAGTGGTTTATTACTAGTTGATTGAATTTTATTCATGTGGTACCAGAGCGGTGCGTTTGAAAGATGCATAAGTTTGTATACCTGAACGGTGCTTCCATTAATGCTGTGAAGATGAATTTCAAACGGGTGCGCATATGCTCGATCAATGTTAGTGTGGTTGATTGTATGCCACGGGCTATTAAATTAAAATTCAGTTGGATGTTGCGTGATTGTGACAAGTCTCATATTGCACACTAAGGATTCACAACCTAGCTTTTGACTGCGAAGGAGCAAGTTCATCAAATCAAACCGAATAGTTGGGTGACTAGGGTTCGAGATACAAGTCTAGTTGAATTATCAAGTGTTGGTATGTGTTGAGATAAAGTGTAGAGGCTAAATAATGATTATTGTATGATAAAAGTGTGATCAACGACAACAGTAGCAAAGGATATAAAGAGATGTGACTTGTTGCTACGTTGGAGAAGGGTGTGTGATCTCAGCTAGAGTTTTTAGTGATGTGCATGGACAAAAGAATGTGAAGGCTGAAATAGATCGATCGCAAACCCGAAATAATGGAGATGGAGTTGGTAGCAACTGTTTGGGTATGGTCATTTTTACTGTCTTGAATTTGTACAAAAACATTGTAATGTTTGACGTTGCTCGTTCAAAGTATTGTTTTTAGTAATTCCCTTAATTGGGTCCCAGAATACAGTCTTAGATCCGAAAACGGTTCAACCTAGTCAAAGATAGCGATTATCATGGGTTTGATTCTCAGCCAACATTTTAGAGATCTGTGTCAAGAATAGCTAGCATGGAGAAAAAGGAGACGGTTCTGAGCTTCTTTGTTGTCGGCCTTTGTAAAAATAAAGTGTTTTCGTCGAGTTGTGTGCATAAGGAACTGCTTGTGGCTATTGTGAAATGAATTGAAGGTGTGACTGGATGGACCTATCACCATATAGTGTATGCAAAACACTATCACCATGGAGTTTGTAGGCGAAGTTGTTGTCCTCTCCAAAGAATATGAGGTCCCTTTGTTGACTTGTGCATTTCCATCCCACCATACTCTAGACAATGGTGGTTCTAGCCTATGGAAGCAATCGTGCAAGAGTTTTTGCATAAGGCCCCTTATCCACTTCAACACAATATTGCACTGTGGCTCTTAAGAATTTACAATCAATTCAAGAATAGGACTAGAAGTCCATAGCAAAGAAAAATTGTCAAAAGAGTGAAATATCTATCCAGGTAGCTAGGACACTGGGGTACATGCCTCCATAATATTTTAATGGATAGATTGCTACGAAGCAAGTCGATGTTTACAACGTTGTAATGTTGATGATGGAGATTGTCAATGGAAGGAAGCCTAACCATTGTATCCATGTTTCATTGACTCTTGTCTCTCATGTTTGGGTCCATATATTACCTACTTGCACATAACCATATCCATAAGTAGTTGGCCTTGAATTATCTATAACTTTAATCATTGTATCATTTGCGAGTTTCTATTAGAGATATAGTTCAATGGAAAGTAAGTGAGAAAATATGGAAAAAGACATTAAAATCACAAGTTTGACAATTGGGCTCTTCCCAATAGAAGAGCATTAAAGATTTTTGAGGGTGTTGAATCCATATATGCAGTAAAAAACGAGTTTAAACAACACAAATCAACATTTGGCTATAAAAATTTAGGGTAGAAATCCACCAAAAACTCCAAGATATCAGACCTAAAAACTACTCCTAAAAAAATATCAAACTAACTAAATACCGATTTTCTCTGATTTAATTATTTTTATATAAAAACTTCGCCACTCTCAATGTCTGGCCTTGCAAGGATTTCTCTTTCCAATTTCTCAGTTGACAAATCCAAAAGACTCTCCATAGCAAGAAAATCTGCGGCCTGCAACAACATAATATAAATCATATCAACCAGCATTCAATTACATTGCTTATTGACTTTTAAAAGGATAATACTCCACATTATTTTTATGATAACATTACCTTTATTATATCCCGCAGTGTTGATATGTCCACGCTGATAAAATTCTCATCCCACTCTTTAATTTCACGTGAGGTTTGAGTTGAGTTGCGTAAATGATAGTCATAGTATTGGATCACCTTTTCCAATATTGGAGTGGATACATAAACATGCACAGTTGCATGAGATATATCGATGAATTCTGCCATATTCTTTATCACCTTCGACTCCATTGCAATTTCTCTGCGCACCCGAAAAAATTGTCCGTCAGACGTTTCCAGTGCCACTGTGTTGACCATATCGTTTTCCATTGATCGTTCCACGTAAACCAACTCAGATCCTGTGTCCGAAGTCAAAGGGTAGAAATACAAATTAACGCGAGATATTAATGTGCAGTGGAGAGAAATATAAAACAAAATGGATTATATATATGTATGTTTTTTCAACCACCGACATATGTTAGGATCATTCTTAGTATTTATTTTATGTCAAATTAAGTTTTATTTTCGTAAGTTTGGTGGGACTACATTTTTATTATTATCGTTATGATAATCTTATTAAAGATCGACATACATGATGATCACAGAATTATTATTATAATAATGTGAAATTATGACCATTTTTACTATTTATTCTATGTCAAATTAAGTTTTTATTTTTTTGACCTTGGTGGGACTACATTTTTATTATTATAGTTATGATAATCTTATTTAAGGACTGCCCTACATGATGGTCATCATATTATTATTATTATTATTATAATGTGAAATTATGATCATTCTTACTATTTATTCTATGTCAGATTAAGTTTTTATTTTTGTAAGCTTGGTGGGACTACATTTTTATTATCATCATTATGCTATTCTTCTCTAAGTACCTACATACATGATGATCATTGTATTATTTTTATTATTATAATGTGAAATTATTGTGATTCTTACTATTTATTCTATGTCAAATTAAGTTTTTATTTTTGTAAGCTTGGTGGGATTACATTTTTATTATTATCATTATGATCATCTTCTTTAAGGACGGACATACATGATGATCATCGTATTATTATTATTATTATAATATGAAATTCCAATAAACATGTCACATTGCTTTTTATTAAATTATTGTTTTAATATTAGGTTACAAGGTTAATAAATATATTTAATATTAAATTATAACATTAATAATGTTAAATATTTTTAATAATAATATAATCGAATTATTAATATTAATAAAAATATTACTAATAATATTAATAAAATTAATATATTATTAATAATAATTTACTATAAACATTTAATATATTTAAGTAGTCATTTATTAATATCAACAGAAAAGATATAATAAAAATTAATGAATCAATATTATTTAATTACATTAAATTAATTAATATTAAAAAATAAGAATTAATATTTTTTTCTCAAAGAAAAATCTTAATTTTCATTATATAAAATATTGAAAATTACATGCTGTAGATGCTGCAAAAGGAGCATATCTCAAAATTGGTGGTCATAACTGCCATAATATTTTATAGAGTTCAAATAACAATTGATAGATAACCGTAACTCGAAATAAAAAACATATAAAATATATACATTCCATAAAGCAAGGTTTGCAAAAAGAGGTCCATCTATGTGTTGTGTAGGATCAAGTTGCCGCTGCCCCCTTTGGCTAAAGATCAATGAATGGCCTGTGAAAATACTGGTAGAACTCGTGTCCTATGTGTTCCTGTGTCATCCAAGTATACCAAAATTTTGCTGCGCTACTTCTTTAGATAGACTGTTAGAAATCTTGTTCCTTTCCTTGCAGATATGATGACAAATTACATAGTCAAAATGTGATTTTATTGTAATAGTTTCTTCCATCACATTTCTGAGTGTGTGCATTGAACAAATTTATGACTAGTTTAGAGTCACCAAATATCTGCTCTTGCTGACATCCTTTCTCAAGGGAAAAAATAAGAAGTCTAAGGCTATTAAGTTATGCATAGTTATTTGTGCCTCTCCCTAAACCCAACTTCATCTTGTAATAATGATCTTCATTTAAATACAAAACTGCTCCTCTACCACAACCATTTTGTTGAGCAAATCCATCAAAATACACCAAAGAGAAATCTTTGTCGATGATTTTTGCATTAATGTTCCAGTGATTCTGTTTCAGTTCATCCTCAGGGATCAAGTTATAAAGTGCCACTATGTGGGAACATGTAGGATTCGAGTTCGATACCTTATCTTGAAATATATTTTGGTTCCTTCCTAACCAAATACCCCAACAAACTAGAAGGGGCAGGTTTCAGAGCTTTAAATAGAAGAATTCCACGAACTAGGGGCATTATTATAATATACTAATGTTATTATGAATAACAATGATATTAATAACATTAACGTTAATATTAAGAACCCCCACAATGGGTGTTGGCTCCAAACAATTGTGCTTGTCATGCTAACCACAGGTGGATCAGGTGGCCACTTGGTCCACAGATTCAACCCTCATACAGGCCGACATGCTCATATTTAGGCTCCTGTTATTGTACATCGTCCCTCATTGGTTCATCATGTCGCCTTATTATTGCACGAAGAGGCTTACTTTGATGGAGATGGCCGAAGATGGCGTCATGGCTCGTATGCGTCCTTATTTGTGCCTGCCTGCGGACCCGATGACCAGTTTTGAAGATTTATTATTGATGTTAGGTATGCTTAGTGTTTCTCTCTCGCTTGTTTATGGTCGCCATGCCTGCACTCCGGATTGCATCCACACACTCTTTAGTTTCACTGTATCTCAGTATGCATTGGACTTCTCGAAATTGGAGGGTCAACGTAGCCATCCTCCTTTGGTCTAGCAATTTCCATCCTCTCACTCTCATACACTGGCTCTCTGGTCTCCCCTGGACTCTAAGGATTTCAGTAATGGTCCCACTCTCATGAACAATGCAAATTATGTTATTATATAATTATGATTGTTTTATCTTATAAAATTATTTATGTTTATTAGTTTCATTTCATCTATAAACTAAATTTAGATAAATATCAAAATTTTCAATAATGTTGTTATTTATAATAACTTGAGACAATAAATATCAAAATGTTAATTTAAGTTGTTATTCACAAATTTTAGGAAACGATTTATTTTATTTGATTAATTTACTATTTCTTACTTGTTTTGAAAATTACTTATAAATCATTCAATTTTTTGGAACTTTTTTTTTTTCCTGACACATAACTCATTTAACAAGAAATTAATTTATATTTTCTAATTTTATTCGCTTAAATTATTATTATTATGTATTATTAATTTGAATACTACTTTAAATATTATTATATAATAATATTAATATTAATAAAAACATTTATGTATACCTATATTTACCGAACATTTAATTTATATGATCATGTGATGTAAACTTAAGGTTGTAATAAAATTGAAAACTTCTCTTTTTTTAATTTCCATTAAGTCAATTTGTTAGGTTGTAATAAAATTCAAAACCTTTTTTTTTATAATTTGCATTAAGTCAATTTGTTTTCTTCTTCATTGACTCTAGCATGAGCATAATGGTTCTTTGCCTGAAGTTTTGATTGCCTCTCCCTCCTTAAATAATCACTGAGATTTTCAAATGGCAAACGATGTAGCTACTTTTGTTCTGCTTGTCCTAGATTATCCTAATGTGTACACTGTTCTAGGTGATATGGGTAACATCACTCACGTTTGGGATTGGAAATTTCCATACTTTAGTGGAGAATGAACATAGTTTAAAAACACGATAGATATTTTCTTTGGATTTTTCAAATAATATGCATTGGGATGGCCCATGAATAGTTCTTTTTTTTTTTATAGATTTTCTACAGGTGAAATTTTTCCATGCATTAGTTCCCAGCAGAAAAGGTTAACTTTGGGAAAACCACCTTTATTCCAGATTTTACCCCACATGTTATCCAAATTAAGTGGTTGTGGGAGATTGCCAATTAGCCTTTCTTAACCTTCTTTTTAATGGAATGCCTATTTTCTTAAATCTTGTCCAGATTATGTGATCTAACTTGAAGCTTGCAATTGGAGCATATCCCTTTAGTATTTCCTTTTCTTTATATTCTTCATTTCCTTACTCCCCATTTCAGGTTAGGCTTTAGATCCTCTTTACCAACTTCTTCATGATTTTGAATAACCTCAAAGTGGTTTATGGATGTAGAGGCCCCATTTTTGTTTTAGGTGTTTGCATCTGGTGCCGATGTTAATTTATTTCCTTCTTTTCTTTGCATCTCCCATTGTTACCCTTAATCTATTGTAGTTTTTGGCCCTTTTCTTGGAACATTATCTAGCAAAGTGGTCATATTCGTGACATAAACAACATTTAGCAAAGTGATGGTATTCATGACATAAACAACATTTGAATGATATTTGATCGTAATCTAGGGTTTGACGATGTACCCACTCCCCTGTTGTGAGATTAATCACATAAGGAAGCCCCTTTTCTAGATGTTTCCTAAATCGACATCCACCCATTTTTGGTGTATGTAAACTGTGAGTGAGAGACAAACTCCACTTTTGATTGCCCCTTTTCTAGATATTTTCTAGATGAACATCCATGCATGTTTTGGTGCATGTAAACTGGGAGCCATCTACCAAATTTACTTTTGATTTCCCTTAGCAATCATCGCTCCAGTATGATGGAAATAGTCTGGTGAGTTTAACCCAAATTAGGATCGTAATCAGCACCAGTTTTTCAGCATAGAAATCACTAGCAGTGGAGCGCGTTCCAGTGTAAATGTAAAAGAATTCAAAACTTATTCACCAATAAAATATTAATAAATATTTTGTTTTTATTAGAAGGTAAAGTATTTTCTTTTTATAACAACTCCCCCATTTTCCACTCTGCACTGGTTTACAACATTGGATTGAATGTTAGAATATTAAAATGTCTTTGGTAGTTGGATCCCACAACATAATTGTCAACCAACTTCATTTCCATTACCCTGCTGCCACTCGTTATGCGACCGTTCAGGAACGGTTGGATTTTGGTTTGAGTCTCTCAAATGTGGCGGTTGCTGCTCTCTACAATTGTATTCAAAGTCTAAGCAGAGCTGTTTTTGAAAACTACGATGGGTGATTATAAGCTGTGTGCGTTTAGTGAATTTGACTTCTTCAACAATTGTGCCCAATGTTGGATTTATAAGAGTAGTCTTATCGGCATTTAAACAGGGATATGGGAAGGCTGTAGTTAATGAAGCAATTAGGCGTTTTATCAGCAAGTAAAGAGTACAATGAATAGTACTTTTTTTTTATAGATTTTCTGCGGGTGAAATTTTTCCATGCACTGGTTCCCAGGTTAACTTTGGGAAAACCATATTTATTCCAAATTTTACCCCACATGTTATCCAAATTAAGGGGTTGTGGGAGATTGCCAATTAGCCTTTCTTAACCTTCTTTAACTGTATACCTATTTTCTTAAATCCTATCCAGATTATGTATCTCACTTGAAGCTTGCAATTGGAGCATATCCCTTTAATATTTCCTTTTATTAATATTCTTCATTTCTTTACTCCCCATTTTGGGTTAAGCTTTGGATCCTCTTGACCAAATTCTTCATGATTCTGAATAACCTCAAAGTGGTTTACAGATGTGGAGGCCCCGTTTTTGTTTTGGGTGTTTGCACATGGTGTCGATGTCAATTTATTTCCTTCTTTTCTTTGTATATGCCATTGTTATCCTTGATTTGTTGTAGTTTTTGGCCCTTTTCTTCTGGGAGTCTTGGAACATTCTCTAGAAAAGTGGTCATATTCACGACATAAACAACATTTAGCAAAGTGATGGTATTCATGACATAAAAAACATTTGAACTATATTTGCTCGTAATCTAGGGTTTGGCGAAGTATCCACTCCCCTGTTGCGATATTAATCATAGAAGGAAGCCCCTTTTCTAGATCTTTTCTAAATCAACATCCACGCATATTTTGGTGCATGTAAACTGCGAGTCAGCTACCAACTCAACTTTTGATTACCCCTTTTCTAGATCTTTTCTAGATCAACATCCACGCATATTTTGTTGCATGTAAACTCGGAGCCAACTACCAACTCTACTTTTGATTTCCCTTAACAAGTAGCGCTCCAGTAAGATAGTCATAGTTTGGTGAGCTTAACCCAAATTAGGATCTGAGAAATTTAACCCAAATTAGGATCGTAATTAGCAGCAGTTTTTTTCAGCAAAGAAATTGCTAGCAGTGGAGCGCGTTCCAATGTAAATGTACAAAATTAAAAAATTATTCACCAATAAAGTATTAATATTTTTTTTTTTTTTTATTAGATGGTAAGGTGTTTTTTTTTTATAACAACTCCCCAAATTTCCACTCTGCACTGGTCTACAATGTTGGATTGAATGTTAGAAGATTAAAATGTCTTTGGCAGTTGGATCCCACAACATAATTGTCAACCAACTTCATTGCCATTACCCTGTTGCCAGTAGTTATGCAACCGTTCACGAACGGTTGGATTTTGGTCTGAGTCTCTAAAATGTGGTGGTTGCTACTCTCTGCAACTGTATTCAAAGTCTAAGCAGAGCTATTTTCGAAAACTGCGATGGGTGATTATAAGCTGTGCGTTTAGTGAATCTCACTTCTTCAACAATGTTGCCTAATTTTGAATTTATAAGAGTGGTCTTATCAGCATTTAAACAGGGCTATGGGAAGACCATAGTTAATGAAGAAATTAGACGTTTTATCATAAAGTAAAGAGTACAAGGAGGCATATAAAGACTTTCACAATGATTTTGAGCATCGTTCATTCGATATTTATGTGGAAATGTAGAAGATACATTTTGAAGCTATGAAAGAGTTTTTAACACGGAAGCTGGAGAGGCTGATTCCGAAGGATATTCTTGCAAAATTAAAGGATGCATTTAGTTTTGTAGAATCGGGTGAAAGGGGTAAGAAGGGAATCATATGTATTTATGAC
>APFE031142309.1:5044-36171 GCA_000404065.3 Pinus taeda | reverse complement strand
GGATGGGCCATAGTAATAAATAAGGTGGGTAACCCATGTCATGTAAGGGACCACAAGTAGTTAATAATAATGTAAGGGGCCCATGGTATTAGTTGATGGTATGAGGAAACCATGGTAATGATGCATGGTATTGTACGTATGAGGCCTATATAGAGGCTAGAGACTCCACATGGAGAGATATGAAGAGAAGTATTCTTGTATGAACAAGCATATGGCTTGTCGAGTATTCTCCTTCCTTAAGGAGTGAATGTATGGTGTTGCCCTACCTCAAGGGTTTGATCAATAAAGCATTTCTATCTTATTTCTTGGGTTTATTTGCATAATCTTATATTTTCATATCAGATCTATAATATTTCTTGGGTTAGAGCTACAACATCCTCCTTTCCTCTTGGTGATATTATAAAGGCTCATTCTATCCTCTGGGAGAATGTATCTAGACACCTAGGGAATTGAGAAGTTAGGAAACTTATACAATAATGGACCCCTAGAAAATTCATACACAAGTGGTTCAAGTTGATCTTCTTGGGAAAGATAAACTCTAGAAACCTTTTTCACAATTATCAGCTTTTTCTCAATTATCTCAATTATGAAATAATTATTATCCCATAATTATAATATTTTGGCAAATTAATTATGATAAATTGCTCAATTATGTAATTTCACCATTTTATCATGGGATAAAGCTCACATAACTAAAAGAAAAGGTGAAAAGTGATGCATTTTAGCCAAACAACTGAGGTAAGTTGATGGTGAGTTTCTCTCACTATAATGAAGTGGAAAATGAGGTTATAACAGAGGGCATAAATGAGTGATGTTGTGAGGTTAAATTGTTTTGTAAAATTTATCAAGGAGATCATTTGACTCACAAGCTCCCACATAAGGATGAATTCCAACATCTTCTTGCACCATTGGCAACTAGCTAGCAACCAATCATCCATTCCCCGGCTAACCAAAATAGTAAATGGTTGTGCAATCTCCTCCACCTCACCGAGGGGGCAATGGGGGGGACAACATAATCTTCCCAGAGGTTGTGCACCTATACATGTTTGTACTTAACAAGTTAAAATTTTTACTAGAGCTAAGTATTACGACATTCTTGAGTCAAGTTTTGATTCGAAGGACCCAGTTCTACACACAATTGACCTCTCACACTATATAAGCCTTTAGAGCTAGTAGATAACCCACCTAAGGGTGTTCTCTACAAGTCAACACAACGCTAATGCATGGATTGCTTAAAACTACAATATGTTTGAATATTTAATGCAAGCACCTTATGTGATGTCTGCTTAGGAGGTTTTATAGAGCTTCCCTTCACAACACAAAGCCTTGTTGACTACCGTCAGAGGGTCAATCCCTTAGAGTTAAATTTGATTACATTTGATGTTGTATAAATTCATTTTATAATCTCTCATTGGATCACTTTCCATATCTCAGCGCATGCATTCTAATATGAGATATTCAACACTCTTGTGGATGAAGGGTCTTCTGCGTGTGTGCTAGAAGAATATTGGTTTTCCAACACTCGTTAGGTCAAGTACTATCTTCCAATCCTTTGATGGTCATATGTTTGTGCCTCAAGGTGTTCTTCCTTTGTTTTCCACTGAGGTAGGGGTAAAAAATGTATCCATTAATGTTGAAGTTGTTGACACTCCCTTAGATTATAATATGCTTTCTAGTTGTAGTTGGTTTTGTTCCATGACGACTATTGTGTCCTCGGTGTCCCATGTACTTGATTTCCTCATGATGTTATCACACTTTGAATTTTCAACAGGGTTTTGAGGTTTATGGTTCCAATGTAGGCCCTTCCTCACCGGATTGACGCCCAACTTTAGAATAAAATCTTAGGAGGAAGAGAGGCAAGCAACAAGGAACAAGTGGGGGGGCGGTATGCCGCCAATCCTATCCCTTGATCACTAGGAGCTAGGCTAAGGCACTTAGGCACTTTTCAGGCCACCTAGTCTTATCAATGAAAAATTATAAATGTCAGGTGGTTTTTGGGTCTCAAATATGCCCATGTTTTCATCATTCAATACCACCATTCATAACCTATATTCATGTGCTATTACACTCATTTCACACCGTAATTCCATCACTTGTCATCAATTCACGTCTTATGCCTCATGATTGATTATCATTAGTTTTATTATATTTTTTATGATTAAAGATGATTTTTCCATGATTACTAATGATGGTTTTGCTAAGTTCATTTTTCACAAGATTCCATCACCGAAATTCTTCACAATCAGTTGAACTAGTTGGTACAAGTAGAGTATGGGAATATCCAATTTGGGGTTTCGACATTTCGGCATGCTTCCGTGGAAACCCAAGGGAGGTTATTGTCCAAAATATTGTTTTAATATCTTTCCATGTCTTGGATTGCAACCAGCTTGCACATGTGGGTCCATAGGAGCTAATTAACAAATCTGCTCAAATGTGCATAGTTTCCAAACTACCACATTTGACCTCAATTTCCATGCATCTAGAGTTGAATTGGGAAAATATGAGAAAACGAGTTTGTTAACCAAATAACCAATTATCTACATATAAAACCATTTCTCCCGATTTGATTTTCTAAAATTTATAAGCAAGTCTTGGAGGCAGTTTTATAACAAATGATTGTTTTTCTATAGTTCTAGCATCTTGCAAAAAGAGCCAAACAACCAACCTTTGGCATTATTTTCGAGGCTCTGGATTTAAATAAAACAAATCCAAGAGAGAGGTTTGTGTTGAAAATATAACAAGTTAGGTTTCGCCATAGTAAGGAAGATATGTCAATATCTTTAAGGTCAGTGTGTTAAAATTGTTCAATTTTCCATAATTGAGGAAAATGACTAATTCACCTTGTAAATCTTATAACTAGCTTAGCCATGGTTTGTATTCTAACCTTTTGGGGAAGTTTTTTGAAAGGAAGAGAAGCAGGGAAGGAATAAAGGATGTATTGAAGCTCTTTTGTAATAATAATTGAATCTTAATTGAATTTTGTTTGATCTCTAAATTCTTTGTAAGTATTATGACTGCGATTTGAATTCCATTTTTATTGAGTTAGTTTAGGCTTGCTCCAGGAGTGCCAAGGGCCTACCACAACTAGAAACAAGTCCTTTAGCTTATCTATATCATAGGATTTACATTCAAAATGTGAATTTCATTGAGAAATTTATTGTGTGAAATCTAGCATCATTCTGTACTTAAAAATATGTCTTGTAGATTTGAAATTAAAAATTCTAGAATTCATTCAATTAGAAGCTTTTTTTTTCATAGCATAATCATTTCTTTGTAAGAGAAAGTCTGAGTGTGAATTCGATTACGCAAGTAGAGATATTAGTTTAATGTAAATTGATTTGGCTTTCATTTACTTTTGAGTTTCGATTATGGGTTTCCTAATTATGAAGAGTGAACTTTCTTTCTAATGGTTTATTTAAGTTAGATTAGGAGTCTTGAATTGAAGGTTTTTCATAGATTAAATTGCAATGAATTTATTTTAGTATATCTTTCAAGTTAGAATTGCTATCATAGGTGTTCTTTTTGTGTAAGTGTATAGTGTCTTCTTTTGAGAATTTCTTTTATAAAAATAATTGGTGTTCTTTTATAGCAGTAAAACAATAAATTGATTTCGCACTCTAATTTAGGTTAGATGCTCTGATCCTGTGTTACCTACGCCTGTGCCTGGAATCTTACGAGCCCCGGACTAATAATTTAATGTTGCAATTATTACACATATAACTTCTCCAACATTTTCCGCGTCGTTTCCAGGGAGGTGCAAAAGGGATTAGAGCTTAGTTTCTTTCACAAGTTTTTTTTGTGATCTTTGTGTGATCTTAGTTGTATAATTTCCCACTATATATCACTTGATAATGCAATATACTAAAGAAAAATACTTGATCTACTTTTACAAACAAACTTGTGGAAGCTTTATCAATTTTGAGCAAGATCAAATAGAACACATATAACATAGAATGAGAAATCAATCACACAAGAACACAAAAGAATACTCTGGGGAAAGCCTCAGCTAAAAACCTCGATCTCTGTATTATCATACAAGTGGAAATATGTCTGGATTACACAAAGCTTTAGCTCACAAGCTATCCAGCTCTCAGCACAATCCCTCAATATAGCTCACAGACTGAATAGACACAACATATGCCTTCCCTCAGTCCTCCAAGCCTCCTATTTCCTTGCACAGTTTCTCCTGGGGTCCAATGTTGCCACCTATGTGAATTGACCTCTCACACAATTCACCAAACTCAGAAGTAACTGCGCAATCTCCAAGGAATGAATTCCTTCTGCATGCAAGAGATATCCTCAATGGAATATTCCTGCAACTGATAGTACATTGTCCCATCATCTAATCTCAACTGGGTCTCTGACTGAACTTACATGCATGAGTTATTTATGAGAGAATATTCAGTTATCTGAAGTGCAGTAGTTGCATGCATGCATGCATTAACTAACTGAACTCACAATCAATTCAACAAACTGTTTGAAATAATCTAACTGGACTTAACTAAGTTAATTGAGCTAACTAATTACAACTCAAAGTACAACTCATCTTCATCTCCTTAATCAAGTGATAACTTCCTCAATCAAAGGGGAAAATGTTGCATGTCTTCACATAGACTTCATGTTTGATTTTCTACAACTAATTAACTCAAGATGAATTAATTAATTATTTTACAAACAACTGCTAAGATCAAATTTGAATTTTAATTCTCAATTTGAGTTCAGGGACTAACTAAAATTGGAATGTATCCCGAAATGCTATTTATAGTAGTGTTATTTTTAGAACCTCTGTATTTAGCATTTCTTGTTGCTATTTTCAAAAATAATTTCCCCAACATTTTTGGCGTCGTTGCCAGGGAGGTGCAAAAAGGATTAGAGCTTAGTTTCTTTCACAAGTTTTTTGTGTGATCTTAGTTGCAGGGAAATCATAGGGCAAAGAGTGTACAGTAAGACGTGAGTGAAAAGCCATGCATCCACTATTATGGGGTTGCTCCAAAGTTTGGTTGTCCAAATAAGCAAGTTTGGTGTGTTTTATTGCAATTAGCAGTTTTTAATTCATTTAGGTTAAAATTTCAAATCTCTTTATAAAACATTTTTGGGGTGTTGTAGGAACCCCTTTGTACTAATCCATGTTACGAGATAGGTATCATCAGCTAGCAAGACAAATTCAATGAACGATCAAGAGCTTGAAGAATGTTCCTCGAAATACTTTCTCAAATCCTAGCAGTAGCTAAGATATCTGCCTCTCAGGAAGAGTTCATCTTCACCACATTTAGGAAATTATCTATCTATCTACAGCTAGAAGAGGATTTGGAAATCTCCCTTGATTTATGTTGCCTATCTACCAAGGAGATCAATGAATCATGTACCAAATCTGATGAGGAGCATCTAGCTGAACCTGAAATCGAAGAACTTTCACCATTCTAGAGACCAATTATTCAAGTTTGCCTGACACAATCAAGGAGGACTTTCAGAGTGGTCCAAATGAGGAAATGAGCCAATACCACCAAGATTACATCAAGTATTTGTTCCAGATCACAATCCAGTCAAAGTACCACTCTCATATTCAAATACTCTTTGTATCACATCTTTCGAAACTGCTTATTTTTCATGCTCATGTACCTTCTAAAGTTTATATGTTAAATCTGCACATGAATATAACTTTATACCTGATTTGCACATGGATTCATTGGAAGTTATTTTTCACTTGAAGGAGGACATATTTTCTTCAGTATAGTAGGAAAGTTAGTATTGTAATAAATAAATGAAAATAGTAAAGAGAAAAATAAGTCCTTTTGTGAAAACTAGCTTGTCGAGTGCAACTGGATAAGGACTTTGGTTGAAAACCAGGTAACTGGCGAGAAAAGTTCCCAATAAAATTTGTAAATTTGTATGAGTTCTTCAAATCATGTGTATTTCAAGTCATTATGCTTTTACTTGAGTTGGTTGATGTGGGATTTCTTAAGGCCCACCTACTGATAAACCTTGTCCCATCAACATCAACAAATTATCTCGGATCAAGGTTAGGGTTAGATAAGGTACCAGGGATCCTGCATGCCTTAACGGAAGGTATCCTTGTCATATACTAAGGAAATACATCAATGTTTCTTGGTGGATGAATTCTGCAATCCATTCGACTTTGAAAAAGCCATTCATGGCTAGTAGAATGTACCTTGTGCCTTGATTTCCATTGACATCAAAGGTGGGATATCTCACATTGGTTAATGATTTCCTCAATGGTCGGTAATTCAATGACTCTTGCTTATGTTCGACATCGACACCATTTATTGACATATGTAAGATTGCACACAACTGTGTAGCGGTTGAAGACTATATGGTTTTGTGATCTCAACACAAATTTGTAGCAGTTTGGATTTTTTTATTAGCATTTCCATTGTCAATTGCAGTAGCAGTCACCTTCCCTTAGTTGTTTGGGGACATAAAACTCCTCAAGCATGGGGGAAAAGGGGACCTTCAGCTTTTCATTTCATCCTTCTTCAGTAGGTCAGATCAGCTCCAACCATTCCATCATTCACTTCATCTTGCAGCATAGAGCACATCAACAACAAAGGTAAAACTTGAGGTAATATTGGCTTAATATTCTTATTAGAGAATTAAGAAAGCTTTGATGGTTAACGACTGCATGTTTCTTATATTTTATTTTCCATATACCCTCCATTTGCAAATTCCTCATTCATAATAGAATGCATGCTACTCTAATAAGGTCATAATCATGAAAAGAAAAGTATATTGGTTTATGTAAACAAAGAAATAAATATAGGACCTTCCCTCCTACATTCACATATATTGTGAGTTGAATTTATCCAATAGAGGATGAATTCATTGCTTCCTTTCATAAAGGAACCATCCATAAGCATTGGCCTCACAAAAACTAAGTATGTAAGCACCTATTTTACCATCTTCATCACCCCTCATCTCATCCACCATTTCCATTGCTGCCTGTCATCTCATTTACAATTTCCTCCTACCACATCTATTGTTTATCCTCAATTTATATTTCTCTCAAAATCAAATCTATGGCATTCAAATAAGAATGGTGTTTCTCCACAAGAACCAACATCCTCAAATCTTCACATAGTTTTGCTCCACAAAAACCAACCCTGCCCAAAGCCATGATGCCATAATATATATATATATATATATATATATGAGCAAAAGTACTTGTATACATGAGGACATGAAAATCTTCGGTAATGGGAGGATGTTGGGTCTCAAATATGCCCATTTTTTCATCATTCAATGCCACCATTCATAACCTATATTCATGTACTATTACACTCATTTCACACCATAATTCCATCACTTGTCACCAATTCACGTCTTCCGCCTCATGGTTGATTATCATTAGTTTCCTAATATTTTCTATGATTAAAGATAATTTTTCCATGATTTACTAATGACGGTTTTTCTAAGTTCATTTGTCACAGGGTTCCATCACTGAAATTCTTCACAAGTTAGTTGAACTAGTTGGTACAAGTAGAGTACGGGAATATCCAATTTGGTTTCGACATTTCAGCATGCTTCCGGGGAAATCTAAGGGATTTTATTGTCCAAAATAATGTTTTAATACGTTTCCATGTGTTGGATTATAGCCAAGTCGCACATGTGGGTCCGTAGGAGCTAATTAACAAATCTGCTCAAAATGTGCACATTTTCCAAACTGCCACGTTTGACCTCGATTTCGGGTTATCAGGAGTTGAATATGGAAAATCAGAGAAAATGGGTTTGTTAAAAATATAACCAGTTATCTATATTCAAAACCGTTTCTTCAGATTATAATTCTTATAAAAGTTATAAGCGGGTCTTAGAGGTAGTTTTATAACAAATGACTATTTTGCGAGAGTTCTAGAATCTTGCAAAAAGAACCAAACAACCAACTTTGGGCACAATTTATGAGAAGATTTATTTGAATGAGACAAATCCAAGAGAGGTTGTTTTTGAATATATAACAAGTTAGGCTCCCTCCAAACAGTTTTCGAAAATCCACCATGGTTAGGAAGATATCTCAATATATTTGGGGTCAGTTTGTTAAAATTGTTCAATTTTCCATAATTGAGGAAAATGACTAATTCTCTTTGTCAATCTTGTAAATGGCTCAGCCATGGTTTGTATTGTAATATTTTTGGGAAGATTTTTGAAAGGAAGAGACGCAGGGAAGGAATAAATGATGGATTAAAGCTCTTTTATAATAATAATTGAATCTTAATTGAATTTTGCTTCATCTCTAAATTCTTTGTAAGTATTATGATTGTGTTCTGAATTTAATTTTTATTGAGTTAGTTTAGGCTTGCTCCAGGAGTGGCAAGGGCCCACCGCAACTGGAAACATGTCCTTTAGCTTATCTAGATCATAGGATTTACATTCGAAGTGTGAATTTCATTGAGAAATATGTTATGTGAAATCTAACATCATTATGTACTTAAAACTTTGTCTTCTAGATTTGAAATTAAAAATTCTAGAATTCATTAAATTAGAAGCTTTCTTCTTTTTTCATAGCGTAGTCATTTCTTTGTAAGAGCAAGTCTGAGTGTGAATTCGATTGCACAAGTAAATATATCAGTTTAATGAAAATTGATTTGGCTTTCATTTGCATTTGAGTTTCGATTATGAGTTTCTTGACTATGAAGAGTGAACTTTCTTTTGAATGATTTATTTCATTTATATTAGGAGTCTCGAATTGAAGGTTTTTCATAGATTAAGTTGCAATGAGTTTCTTTTAGTAGATCTTCTAAGTTAGAATTTCTATCATAGGTGTTCTTTTTGAGCAAGTGTAGGGTGTGTTCTTTTAAGAATTTCTTTTATAACAATAATTGGTGTTATTTTATAGCAGTAAAACAATAAATTGATTTCACACTCTAATTAGGTTAAATGCTCTAATTTTGTGTTACTTGCGCTTGTGCCTCGAAGCTTACAAGCCTCAGATTGATAATTTAATGTTGGAATTATTACACACATAATTTCCCAAACACTGGCAAATCTTGAATGGTTGACTATGATGACTTGGGAGCTAAGCGAGCTAGCTTATCTGGCAAGGTATTATCCTAGTAGAGGTGTATCTTGGATAATTGATTTCTTCATATAGTGTTTGGTAGACCTGAGACAAGTGGAAATGTGAGCTGGATATTTCAAAGTCCGGATATTTTCTCTTTAACTCCATCGCTAAAAAATGTCAAAATTGTAACCCGATTTTTTTTTGTTATTCTAGAATAAACATTTTTTAAGGGTTTTTTCATCCATTTAAAAAAAAAAAAATGGTATTTACTTCCATTTAAAAAAAAAAGTTGAAAATTTACCCTAAAAAAAAAAGCATCGTTCTGGAATAAACAATTTTTGTAAGGGTGTTTTTTTCATCAATATAAAAAAAAAATGGTTTTTACTTCCATTTAAAAAAATGTTGAAAATTTACCCTAAAAAAAAACTTCGTTCTGGAATAAACATTTTTCATTTTTGGGTTGTTTTTTCATGTTTTTTTGGGGTTTTTGGGCTCGAGTACCCTTTTTGAGGTAATAGTTCTTGTTTCATCCATAACTATGTTATAGGTGGAAATAGATGGCAATGACGTTGCATGAATAATTATGCGGGGCTTCATGAGCTGACACATGGCAGGCAGTTTTGGCCCTTTTGGGTGGCTACGTGGCACATTTACAAGTGACACATGGTGGCATCATGGCATGACATGTGGTAGGAATTTGATGTGGAAAAACCTCGAGATTCATGTCAGGTGTTGTTTTTGTAACAAAATGCAATGTTAAATGTTGTGGTCACTAGATGTGCTTCCACAATGGATTCATATGTATACAACAAATCCCTCTCCCCTCCCCCCTCATTAAGCCTCAACATATCATGTGGATTGTTAAAAGGAGATTCAAGGGGTTTAAGTCATTCAAGGGACAAATTTAAGACAACCCCCCCGTTAAAACTTGAAAAAGTAGGGGGCCTCAAAGTCTCATCCTTGTCATCGGATTGGATCAATACTTGGATGGCATTTGGCATGTTCATAAGAGTTGGGGGGGTTAAGTCACATATTCAAAAAAAATACCCCCCTTCGTGTCATTAATAGTTGAAAAGACGAAGGGCCCCGTGATGAAATCTTAGTCGATGATCTAATTAGAGTTGAATAAAATTCCTGGAGCAGCATGGATATTTTTGGAATTTTAACAATTGGACAAGTTTCTTAGTGGTAAGCACCTAAAGGCTTAATGTCTATTGATTTGGAGCTAGCCAACAAGGGCTATGAAACAAAATTAGCATTCAAGCACCAAATTTCTTTGAAATATTAACGTTTTAAACAAATGTAAAATTAAAGGTGTAGCACATATAAATAAACGAATACACAAGGTGAAGATGTAGTATTTCTTATGTGAAAATAGAGAGAGAGAGAACTATTATCCATGTAGAGAACAATGGGTAATTCGATTAATATGAGGAGACAAAGGGGGTTGCATGTTAAAAATAGAAACAAAAAACCTGTAGCTGAAGAGATTGGATGAGTGAATTAAGGCGAAGAAATATTGTTGTAGAAGAACAAGAGGAGTTATAAGATTTAATTTATGTTATGTAGTATTTTAAATGTAGTGGATTTGAGTCTAGAAATTAAATGAAATAGAGATCTGAGTGAATGCAACAAGTTGGTGCATGTAAATATTGGAAGTTGGTTCTTCGAGCAAGTTGGTGCTTGCAAAGAAAAGGGGGTTGGAGATTCCTATATTTTGTTCCCTACATAAATTGATGTAATTGGAAGTTGCAGCTCAAATTTAAATCATAATAAGAAATAATTTTTGGTTTTCTACTACATGGGTTTCCACGTTATTCCTTGTGTTCAACATTTTACGTGAATGGTGCCTTGTTTGTGTTGTTGATTTCATTTGATTGGTTAATTGAGAAAATATTTGTAAAAAATTGTATGATGCTAATCCAACCTCCCTCTCAATATTCTTTGATTCCCAATAATTGGTATCAAATAAATTTCCTTTAGAAACAATTTAACAATTGGTAGGTATATCTGTAGGGAATCATGGTTGGTTAGGATGGATTCTTTGCAAGAAAAGAAAAACTCTTTGATAGAGCTAATTATGTATTCTAGAAAATAAGAATGGAAACCTACTTAACATATCTTAGTGTTGATGTATGGGCATATGTGTAAGTATGATACATAGTTCCAACAAATCCTACAATGGATCCATATGAAAAAAGAGGCTATTCAAACAACGCAAAGGCTTGGAATGCAATCTTGTTTGGTCTTAACCAATCTAAACAAGTTAAAGTGATGCATTACAAATCTACTAAGAATGTCTAGGAAAAACTCAAAAAAAAACTACAAAGGAGATGCCAAAGTAAAGAAATCCAAACTTCAAACTCATAGAATCAGGTTTGAAAGTTTACAGATGAATGAGGATGAAATTATTGTAGAATATTTTCTTAGAGTTGACGAGGTATCTAACATTATTAGGGGCCTTAATGAGAAACCTAATGAAGATGAAGTGGTTCAGAAAATATTAAGATCTCTTGCTATGAGGTTCAATGCCAAGATATCTACCTGATAGGCCTCCCAAATAGGAACAATTCAAGTCCCATCTGACCATCCTTCAACACATTTTAACGTCTCTCTTTTCATTTGATGACATATTTTTGAGCTATAATGTGTTCACTATGAAGGATATAGAATATTTGTCATGTCATGTAGCCTAATGCACTAAATGTGTAGGAGCACATTTGATACCAACAAGAGTATATTTAGGAGGCTCGTTCCTTACATCAAACCATCCAAACAAATTGACTAGCTTATGGAAAGTTACAACCCCTTAGTGACTATGGGAATCTCATGAAACCTAATCCACTTTTATAGGAGTTTTGGAGTGAAACAACCCTCCCTTCAAGGAGGTTTCTTGTCACTCATTTTTTTATAAATAAAGGAGCTTAGCAGCTCAACAGGATTCAACTTTGTAGAGGAAGATATTGACTATTAGAGCAAGAGTTTTCTACTTATTATTTCCATTGCCATATTATGTATTTGAATATTTATTGATATTAATGAAAATAATTAGTTTGCCTCCAGTCTGATTTTGTTTTAACGGAGTTGATTTTCCTTGGGTTAGGTCCTAACCTAAGCAATCAAGCCCCTCTTTTGTATATTTTTGTTATGTTTTCCTTCTTCTGCACTTAGTCTAGTTCTGTCTGTTTTTGAAAATATGTTTATATGAAAGCGTTTTGTCTTTGCAGGATGATTAATAAGCACCCTTGAGAAGCTTGGTTGTGGTTCCTATGAGGACAAGCACAAAAATATCAAGCAAAAAAATATAGTCTTCCTTTTATTCAATAGCTAGATTCTATTTTAAATTCAACTCATCCTTTGCTATGCATTTTGGTTTTCTGTAATTTGTATTTTAGCAATCCATTAACCATGTTGTCTTTTCTAGTTGAATAAGCATTTTTTTTGTAGGTGGGATCTATTGGTTCATAGGGAAAAGAAACATCACTTCCATGCATAAACACCATCTTCTTCAACACTCTCCTTCCCATTTTCATGTGTTTCTCTAAATTGTTTGCGCACAGAAAATTACATTATAGAGATACAAGAGATTGTTAGTTTTATTTTTTCCCTTGTGCAAGATGGGCTACTAAGTATATATAAGATTTAAAAGGTCCCTGCACTCTTTCACAACCTCCTACCACCTTCTCCCACCTTTAGACCACATCTAAAACCCTTAGATTTCCCTTGGATGTAATCTTGTAGCAATACAAGGCATCATGTAGCAATCTTATAACACTTCATAGAATTCATCATAACTTAGCCATAATTGCATCTTAAGCCTAATTTTTTCTTTTCATCACTCTAGAAAATATCCTAATCCTTGGAATCCAACTCTAGAGGACCAACGTCCCTTTGTATATCATCCTTTCTTCTTTGTAGCTTTAAATATGCAATTAGAATTTATTGTTTTGGTTACGAGTTAAGTATCATTGACATAGTTTACATTGATCATTTTTTAGCATTTGATGGTTTCTTCAAACAAAGTAGATTTGGCCTTGATTGCAATAATGTATATTTGATTTCTTGCAATATATATTAGAATCACTGCTTGTGTGCAATTATCTAGGGTTTACTTCCCTGATATTTGTCTTTTTCAAAATAGAGTAGGATTTCTTTTCCATCCTTTCTTTCCATGCAAATATACAGGTGTTTCCTTGATGCAGTAGGACAAGTAATGTTTTAATTTCCACTTTTCTTGAAAAGTTAAGTTCAATAGTTTGAGTTCTTTGGAATATTTAAAAATGGTCTCTGCACATTTTATCTCAATCAATTCTTCTAAGAGCAACTTAGGTAGAATCTTATCAATTGTGCATATAACAATATCACTTCTTAAGTTTGTATGAAATCTAGATTGATAAATTAAAGCTAACAACCCTGAGAGTTGCATCTTTGCTTGTAGACAACTTGGGCATACAATATTACCTGGAAAAACACTATTCGATTCACCCCCTTTGAGTTGGTTTGTGGTAATAAAGCATTTTTGTCTATTGAATTTGAATATAACACCTTGAGAATGGAAGCACAACTTGGTATAGACACCACAAGAGTTTAGGAAAAGAGGTTGAAATAGATGAATGCCCTTGATTAACTTAGGTTGTAGACTCTTATGCATACTCAAGTGGTGTAATTGCAGAGAAAGTAGGTTTGGCATGACAAGCACATTAGGGAGAATACCTTTCAATAAGGTGATTGGGCCCTCTTATACAACTCCGGATTCAAGTACTTCAAAGGAAAACTTGTGAAAATATGGTTGGATCCCTAATTGGTGGGAAAATTCCATGATAATGGCTTTTTCATATCCAAACAATTGATGAGGAAAATATACCTTTTTGGTTAGTTGGGAATCATGATTTTCGTTAGACCAAAACTTGTAGGTGTTAGTCAACGATCATATCGCCAGAGATAAGGATCCATGAGAGGCAGTTAGTCCATGTCACAAAACACATAGGGAGTGTTGGTTTATCCAATGTCGAACAATCTCCCCCCAATGCGAGACGGGTGTGTATTAAACAAGTGACCTACACTCTAATACCAATTGTTGGAAATATTAAGAGGTGGGTGAATAAGTATTCCTGAGAAATTAGCACTTTTAAATATTTTTAGAGCATTAGTTAATCTTCAATTATTATTAAAGTTTATGCAGTAATAACAGTAAATAAAAGAACACAGTAGGCACAAGAATTTTAGGTGGAAAACCCTCTCTACGTTAAAAATCACCGAACTCTTTCCTAATAAATTATTTAATCTTCAACCCCAACTAAAATGAAAGCAACAACTTCCTAGAATTCTAGAAAATCATTCTTCTCCAGCTCCCACTGGAAGGACGCCCCAATGCCCTAGTTTCTTTAGTAATCAACTGAATGGATTCCCCAACACCATAGCAAACCACAACTCTCCCTAGCACCACCTTACCACCCTAAAGTGTTCACAGGCCCCAACCTATAGGTGACTTCATACACCTACCTAGTACCTCCCTGCCACCCTATACTTACTTACATAAGACAAGACTATGGATTCCCAAACCAAGGAAAATAATCCACAATACAATAAAATGTATAATGATTTCCGTGTACTTGACAAAATACATAATCACTCTATGACCTGTAACCCAACCATGACATCATCCCAATAGTGACTCCTATACCTCCCAACATTACCTCTTTGATGCTAGGCAGAATGACTCTTTCATAAATGACTTCTTTACAAACATTATAATGATGACTCTTTTACAACTTTACAATGATGACTGTTTTACAGTGGTGACTCTTTTATAGATGACTCTTTTGCAACTTTACAATGATGAGTCTTGGCCTTAACAATACTTAACAATATATGGATGGATTTCATGTCTTCAAGGAATTTTTGCTACAATGCTTCCTTTGATTTGATACTTCTACTCCTAAATTATTGCTTGATGTTGTACTTGAATCTTCTTCTACAAGCATGCAAAATTTGCTGAGTGAAACCAATCCCAAAAAAAAACAAAATACCCTTCAATTTACCTCTACCTACAAAACACATGTAAGTGCATAATAAATACAAATTAAAATTACAATGCATACCTAAAGTGTGCTTGTCACTTTTTTTGTTGACTTGTTGCAGCAATAGACAAACACTCCCACTCTTGATATAGGCATGGACTAGATGCAAGACTATATCTAAAACTAACCTAAAGATATACATAATAAAAACTGATGATAGACCCTAGACTTGTGATGGACCAAGGTCTAAGTACAACAATAAAGACCATTCTATCAACTATGACAAGACAAGTAACACGAACTTACAACATCATATAGATTTAGTAGACTTGGTGTAGCATAAAGAATATGTAGCATCAAATGTGTAGTATCAAGAATAGGACGTTCGAAATGTGGTATCAAAACTAACTGTGACATATAGAGACATAGAGATATAACCAAGAATTTGTATATACTTAAGTTGTCTTGCAAAAAGATGTGTCATTGATTTGAATAATATCCTAGCAAGCATGAGAGTATCGAAATGATGTGTTTAGTTTTGTCTGGAAAAATGAAGGAGGGATAATGTGGATTCTTCCTTGGCAGTTGGGCATCCTTAGGTAGGAAGATTTCAAAGATCTTATACCTTTGAGAAAACGTTAATTTCTGATATAATTCATTCAGGGCTTCTATTGAGAAATGGATAGTGGAATCACTCTGAGGGATTTGAAAATTTTGGTTAATTATCTAAGAGGTAATTGTGAATAAAATTTCTCCATTAGGGACCACAATAGCTCTCTGATCTGGCTGGTAACAAACTTGCCATTTGAGGACAAATTCAGGGAAGTGATGGGATTGGGGAACATATAAAGGGGTAAATTGGATTCACGTAGGCCAATTTCATCACTCTGGTCAAGGAAGATATCTTTGAGCCAAGTGTGTAATTTGAATAAATCGAATTCACATTTAGGCTCTAAGATTTTGTAATATGTGTCTGCTAAAGGGATATGATCAAGGTCAACTGGTGTGGAAACCATCAAATTATTAGTATTAATAGAGTCTTTTCTCTTGGGATCCATATTAGGATCTTTAATGGAATCTGGAAAAGGTTTATAAGGGATACGATTTACTCTGTAAAAATTGTAACTGACAATTTGGTGATTGAGGGTATATGGTGCTATGGCATCCTGGTTTCTTTCTCAAGGTCTAAAAGAGTTCACCTGTATGAAAATAAATTAATTTGATCGAAAGGTGATCCAAGAGATTGAACAGAGCGAAAGGCACAAATCGAATTGATGGCAGGAGGTTATAGGATGGTGGAAAAGTACATTGGAGGCATGGGGCCATTGATGGTTAATGATAATTTAGCAGGGGGTTTTAATGCATAATGGATAGTGGTAACGGTTGGACAGGGGTCGGGATGGTGTAGGTGATGTAGGCATGAGGATTTTTTGCAGGAGTGAGGGAGCTAAACATTTTTCATGGGGGGCAGGGTGATATGTTGTATTGAGAGGGGGGTGCAAAATAATGTGGTGGTGACACGTTAGGTGGGGTTAGCACAAAGAAACCGCCTTTTCAGACACCCCCCCCCCCCCCCCACCAATAAAGGTAGGAAGGTCCGAGGGGGGAAGGCCCTATTATCCGTTGATCACCATCATACCTCAACATGTAGCATCACTTGGGCCCCCTATTTATCTGCTACATGACAAATGATTTGTCATTTTCAACTTTTGTTTGATAAGCACCAAACTTAGGCTTAAAACTTATATGGATTTAAAACCTTCACCAAAGAATTTTAATTGTTTTTTCCTCCTAAATTTTAAAAGCAAGGCCTATCTTCTACCAACAAAGGGTGCATTTAAATGTGCAAACCCTTATTATTTTCATTCGAAGGAGAGATTTTATCCTATTCTTCATTCAAATCTAAAACTTAAAGCATTAATCTAGCTTAAAAATTGGATCACTTTGTTCATCTATTTACCTACTTTTAACCAAGTTTAAACAATTTGGTTAAATTATTCTCTATTCTAACAACATAAATTCAAACAAGATATGTGATTTTTGCATTTAAGACAAGCTACACACAATCCCTAATTTATTTTTCAAAACAGACTTGTTTTTCTCCTAGTGGCATTTAAATTTGCATCACTTTCACTCTTTTCTTATGGGGTTCTTTTCATAATTTTTTTATTTTATATACCCTCTTTTCATTTTTCAAATTTTTTTTTTGGAAATCATTTGAAATATGCAATAATATTTACAATTTGATATACTAAAAGAAAATATTCAATCATCATTTGATCCTATGAATCATAGGACTCCAACATGTGATGAAGAAGGTAGAGGCATCTTGTGTTTCCATTTCCCCCAAGACTAGTGTGGATACTAAAGTGTTGGGTGAATATGGTTTGTAGGAGCTTATGATGGCTTGAAAAAGAGTTGCATCCGATGAAGACTTCATATGATGGCAATCTTAGAGTATCTTATTTGTTGAGAAGATGAGGTCAATTTTCACTTAATTTTGATGCGGTATGGGATGCATACCTTGCACACATTATAGGATGTCTTCATGAGGAGTGACTTGATGGATGTGATAGAGGCAAGAAACCTTGGAGTTGGATGGTGGTTGCAGTGATGGAGGTGCCTTAGTGGGAAAATTTATGCAGGGGTTGAGTTGATGAGACTTAGCCATTTTTTATGGACATGAAGGTTATTGGTCTATGACCATGGGGAGCACATGGACGAGATGATGAGGTAGATGCACACTTTCCACTTAAACAATGTTGATGGACAACGTATTGTAGATGAGATGGATTTTTCTTCATGGACCTGGATATCACACATTGAGCGTTGGTTGAAGGATTGATGTGTAGAGATGGGAAGATTTATTGATTGAGTTGAAGATGTGACAAAATGCTAAAGAAACAATTGATGATGGCATGATGAGGTGCATTCTCATGGTTTGAACATGATGGTTGGACTGATCACCCAACTCGTTCAAGACATGGCAGATGTCAATGTGCTTAGATATGTTGGAGTTGGGTTAGAGTATGGCAAGAATAGTTCACATGATGATGACGTGTGGTGGATTCGCAGGATATGACTTGTGACCAAACCATGTTGGATGGAGCATCCTTTCATGACTTACAGTAGTGTGAAGTATTGCGATGAGTTGTGACTGATGACCATGGGAATGGGGATTCTTACCCACATATAGTCATAAGCCTTGGTGGAGGTTTGTGTAATGAAGGTAAGGAGTTATGCAATAGGGAGGATTAACTTTGTATTTGGAGGTACTTTACAAAATTTGGTCTTGGCAATGGAGTTTTCCAAGATGGTGTTGTCGAGGATGATAACCTTTTTAGAGTGGGGGAGGATGTCAGAGCCCCGAGTTGGCACCAAGGCCAACATGCACCTATGACAGTCCATGCTCACTTAGAGAGTCTAAAACCAAATTTGGACTAAGTTGGGTGAGAGTTCACGATGGGAATGCCTGTACAAATACACAATGCCCACCTATGCGAAGGGGAATTTGGTAGCAATTTGGAAAAGAGAGAGGGTTGGAGGGAGAGTTGAGAGGCAAAAATGTTATATAGTAGATGGCGCCCACACAAATTGATAAAGGAGAATGTATTGAAAAATTATAGTAACCAACTCATGGACCCATGCCCATAGGCGCACCTACCACAAGGGGCATTCGGGCGCCAAGCATAGCGTGCAGGAAAATGTGATGCGATGTCAAGGCAGAGAGCAAGGTGTAATGGATGGATGAGTAGGAAGAGACATGGAGTACACAGCAAACGAGTGACCACGTTTGGGTAGCATGTTCGATGATTAAAGCACTCAAGCATGCTATCCTAGTAGGGGCACTCGCATGCCCAATGCAGGTCGGCCCAGGGGCCCCTGCACCCATGAAGGGGAATTTAACACAAATTTAAGGGTCAAATAAAACTAATGAATGGGCGACAGAAACATAAAATGAAAAGGCAAGAACACCTATATATTTGAGAGAAGAAGCTCAATCAAAGGAATAATGAAGCAAGTCAAACAAGGAAGAAAATCTTAGAGAAGGTCACACTTATGCGAGCCTCTGATATCGCAAATATTTCAGAAGTTGCACATCACATAAAAATTTGAAAGAAAGGCACAAGAAAGGTGGGTCTCACTCAGTGAGCCAGAACGACTGGGAAGGACTGTTGTAATCTATTTTGGTGTGAAAATATTTGGTTTTCTAGCCAGATTGATGTGCAAGCAGACTTGACCAAAACACACAAGCAGGACTGCACGACTTGTTCCGAAAGTGCTAGCAGACTTGGGACGAATGCAGAAAAGGCTTACATAACTTGACATATTTGGGTGGATAATTTGTTGGCCCAAGCCAAGAAACTTCCACGCCTTTAAACTTTCTAAAATTGTTATTGTATTATATTTGTAATAGTTAATAAAAGATAGGGGTGAACTACTTTGGGGAGTTGCCCTGTCTTAAACTTCATTTAACTACAATATCACATTATTTCAATGTTATCATAGAATTGAATAGTTGAATTAAGATAAATTGAATTAATTAATTTCTCTACATAAATAAATAAACACAATTAATGAAAAATTGACTAAGTGTTGGAAGTAAGCGTAGTTTGGGTAAAAGTAGCGTTGAAAAGGTGAAACTGTGCTGATGTTGCACAACACCCATGGTGGACTTAGGTTGCACAAGCATGGGACCTATTAGTGTCAGTATTTACATCCTACCATCAGTGATAAAAAATCCTCTTTTCATATCATATTAGGGTCCCACTCAGAATTTTTTGTCATTCCACTAGGTCATCATTCAAAAATTTACTCACCTGTAGTAGCCCTAGTCGAAAAACATCACTCTCCCTTAAATTTCATTACTTGCTGGCACATTGTCATACCTTGTTAAATGTACATCAGTCATGAGGTCAAAGTCATCATGTCATCATATCAGTCGTGACACCATCAATTCTGGTCAGTCAAGGTTACCATTAGGTCCTAGGGTTTTCAAGGTCCAATAAAACACCATTTTCATTGCATAATGTTAGCAAGTCTCATAGTGATCAAATAACGTCTCTCCACTATTTGAGGAAGATTTTTAAACAGAAAATCTTGTTTCAACATGTAACTTTGATTTTAAATGTAATATTTTTTATTTTTCACTATGTAATTTTATGTCTTTCAAATGTAATAAGCACTTGATTTACAAGTTGCTAATTTAGAGTTCCAAAATGCCAAAGGACCAAATATTCAAAGCTCAAAGTGTACTCAATGTATATCAAGTGATCAATTTGTCAAAGAAAAATTAAAGTATGAAGGTATAGTTTCCAAGTGTAAGATGAATGACAAAAGGAAGAAAGTGGGTCCCAAGGCCCAAATCATCAATTTCATGAAGTATAAAGGCCACCAAGACATCAAACACAAATTCATTTTCACTCTCAAAGGTCAAGCTCACACTCCCTTGGTTCAAAAAGTCAATCTTTTAGGTTTAAAGGAAAAAATTTTCTTGGTGTTGCACTTAGGAGAGAGGCGTTGCGCTTAGATCAGTGGTCGCTACCTTTTTTAACATAGGCATTGCGCTTCTGGGCAAGGCGCTGTGTTTTTTCCCAGTGAGCCCCCAAAGCACCAAAATGCCTCCAAATGTTTGCAAAAACTCAACAAATTCTTGTTTCCTCTTCTACCAAGTAAGTCACACAAATTTTCAATCTCTTTGCACTCCTAAACAACATTTTTTTTTAGTGTTTTTGGTTCCTAAGCAAAATTGGCACTTGGGCAAGTGATAAAACCCTAAATCCATCCCTATCCCAATTTTTTTTCCCATATACCCTACAACACCTTCCTACATCAATATTAAACCCACCCCTACCCCTACACTATCATTTCCTAGTGCCCATACCCTTTTCCCATAAAACCCTAAGACCTAGGTTTCCAAAATTCCTAGGAAACCTCTACCATAAAATTGTAATTTAATTATCATTCCCAACTCCCTTGAAATTTTCACCTCATATCACCTCCCACAACTCCATAATCCCTCCCCTCATCTCTTCAAATTTTTATATCCCTATCCCTATTCCCTAGACCTATTTCCACTTCCCATTCCCACCTACCTTATCCCTGGGGTTTCTTAACCAAACACTATGGAGGAAGACAAAGATTATGTGGAAGAGGAGGATACACAAGAAGAGGAGGATAGACAAGTAGAAGAGGATAGAGAATAGAGGAGGCCACACAAAGGAGGCAGAATCCTAAGGCTAGAGCCCACTAATAGAAATTAACTCATGGCTTCACCAATGGCAGTCTCATGTTTTCAGTACGTAGGCTATATTGATTTTTCAAGATGATTGAAAGAGTTCATCATCACCCTATTTTGAGTAGACTTTTTGCATCAAACCTTAAAGATAATCAAGTGACCCTAGCAGGAGTGACCTTCACTTTATCTACTTCCATCATCGTTGCTGCCACAGGGATTCCAAACATGGGTGAGAGGTGATTTAGATTAAAATATTTGGAGGATCAGTATGATGAACCATTCATCAAACCACTATATAGAAATGAGAGGAGGAGGGTCATCCATTTTAGCTACCTTCTTAATAGGTATGCCCCCATGATGAAAATCATCATGAAGTACTTCTCTTGTGAAGGAAGGTTCTATAGGCTCTACACATACCATATTAGACTATTTATGCACTTCACAAGCGTTACATTCCTCAATATCCCATACTATCTATTCAGAAGCATAGAAAAAATCGCCCACATTGTACAGAAGAGAGATTATGACCAGTAGATGAATAGCCTTTTCCATCACTCATTGATCAAGATCACAGTCCTTCATTTCCGTAACTAGTTGTATATTTCATGGGACAATTTCATTGCCAATGATATTTTCACTACTCCACAAGCTCCACGTGCTGAAGATATGCCTTCTTCATCTCATCCCACTAATCATCATGCTAAAGACATACACCCTCCATCTAAGCCCACTACATCTATTCCTCCATCAGTTCAACCTATTTCACCACCATCATCACCATTGCATGGTCATAGAGGGTAGCCTAGAAGAGTTGAGGTCAGCAAGCTTAAAGGGGCTGAAATAGGCATTTACTAGAGCATATCAAAAAGGGCATACACAGGTGTTTTCCCCACAGATTGTGGGAGAGTCCTTGCCTTCCTCATTAGCAAAGTAGGTACAAAAGGGCAAGAAAAAGATCATAGAAGCAAATGAGAATGAGTAAACCATGCAAGATGATGATGATCCTCATAGTGAGGAGGAAGATTTTGAGCTAGTTGACTTGAATCAGCTAGATGAACATTAAACTTCCATTTTTCTTGTAAAAGAGAAAGATGCCTGAATTAGAAATATTCAGACTAACTTAGATAGAGTTAAGTTTGTCAATTCTTTTCTTGAGCGAGAAAATAAGCAACTAAAGACCAAAAAACTGATCAATGAGGTGGAACTCATCAAGACTCAAAGAGAAGCAAATAAAGAAAATGTCATGCTTGATGAAGCATATGGAAAGTATGGTGATTCTAATGAGGAAGAAGACCAAATTCCAAGAAAGAGGCCTAGGACTAGACAACTGAAAAGAGTTCTAGAACTAGAGAGGCAAAAAGAGGCCAAACTTGCCAATAAGCTCACTTTGAATGAGCAGATTGTCACCATGACCAACAAGGCCCGGGAATATTGGTTTGAAAGGGTAAATGAGAATCTTGAGAAGATCATGAAGAATCCAAAGAAGGACAATGACTTACAAATAAATATGGCCAAAGATTACTTCAGGAAAAATCAAATTGCAAGGTCCAAGCTCCAAAAGGTCAAAACAAGACTTGAAAACCTAGCGAAGCAAAAGAAGGAAGACAAGATTGAAATCCTTTTTGTGGCATAATACATTTCCTAACACCTCGTCAGCCTTCCACAAATCAAATTTTTAAGAACTTTGAGCAATTTTGAAAATTTTGAAAATTTTTGCATTTTTGGCAGTTTTTGCACTAGTCACACTACCAAAACGCAACGCCCTAGGCATTGCAATTTTCATATACGCTTCCAAATGAAAAATGGCCACCACCATGATTTAGAAGGCCAAATATAGTTAGGAAAAACACTTTTCTAAGCTTTTTTGGGTCAACTGGGCAGTCAAAGGGTCAAAAAACACCCAAAAAGTCATGTTTCTACCCTGTTTTAGAGGTTGGCGTTGTGATTTTAACCGGTCTTGGGAGAATCAACTTTCGGAGGGTCACAGCTTGACCATTTTGGAAACTACAGGTACATATGGAAACTAGATAGGACAGGCTTTACAATGAGCTATCTTGGGCTCAATTTTGACATCATGAACCCCCTCAAAAGTGGAGTTGAAGTTGGAATTACGCTTAGGACAGTGGCATTGCGCTTTTGACATAAATTTTCTGAGTTTCATCATTTTGTAAATTTTCTTAGTTTTGAAAGTTTCATCTTGAAAAATCATGTTTTTATTAATGTAATTGATGTCTGTAAATGTAATAATGATGTTTTAAAGCTACCTAGGGTAAATACATTAGGTGAAAACTCTTTTTGTGATGTAATGAATCAGTTTCCTAAAAGTGAGGGAGGAGTCAATTTGACCTCCCTACACTCTAGGTTTCAGTTCATATTTTGGTGGAATAGCTCCTTAGCTCATGGATTCGACCCCTAAGGATGGGAGAAGTTGTTTGATGCCTATATCTATCATTTCTTGACTCATTTCACAGGTTGGATGTTGTTGTATAGATCAGAGACACTGGTGTAATCAGTGTTTGGCAGAAATTTAATGAATGAGTTGCAGCTATTTTGATGGAAAACCTATGGTATGGAATTTTGACATAGTTTCTTCTTATGTTTCATATGTTTGAATGTTTTATACTCTCATGTTTCATTTCACTTCTATGATATGTTGATTTTCAATTTTATAAGCATAATACATCTTACATGCTCTTTTTTGGGGAAATCTTCATAATGTGTCCATTTTCTTCAATTTAGAAAGAATACATGCTTGTATTGCTTTTTCTAGCACCTCACCAATCTAATCCATCTCACTCAAGAACCTTAAAGTGTTTGAGTGTCTACCTAACTTACTCCATCAGATGTCTACAATCATACCCTTATTTGCCCCTGACCTAGTCTCTTTGACCTAATCCTCATCCAACAACCCAATTTCAAACAATCAAATCTTTCTGCACAACATAAATAGCCTAAACCCCTAATTCATCTAGCCCTTTTGGCTGTGATTTTGTGGAGAGATGTTATAGACATATTTGGGCACTACAACCCCAATCTCATATGTACATAAAACAAGGGCTTCTAAGCCCCTAAAAGTGTTGTTTCATAACCTAAAGGACCAAGGTCAGCTGATTACATCATCTCCCAGAAGTTCTCCCTGAAAAACTACACAGAACTGGTCAAAACTGGACCATACAGACTACTCAGTGCTAAGGGTGTATTGCATCTCACCTACTAAATGCAAAAAGTGTGATGCATACTAAAAATCCCTTCTGCAGTGTGTGATGAGCGAGAGCAGACAAATGGCAGAGGTAGTTGACTAGGTGGAAACCCAGAGAATCTTCTAGAAACTGCCCATTTAACACTTGCCTCTTTGAATTCACCTAGGGATGAGTAAGAGATCATGAAATCTCCAAGTGGAACCAAGAACTATCAGAGAAATGACACTAATCAAAACCCCAGAAGCTGACTCACCCAACTGCAAATATCTATATATGGATCCCTCATCCTAGAGATCCAAGGGCTGGAATTTTGTATCTTGTAAGGAAGTGTTGTTGGTTTCTCTGTGGAACATCATAGTGTTGGGTAATCTAGCTTTTCATGAGGTGAAGAGAGCTTTTAGGCTGGGAGGATGGCGCTAGGTCAGATCAATGGGTTGTAGTCCTCTCTTCTACTACTTCTATCAATAAAGCTATTTGAGTTTTCCTCCATATTCTTTTATATCTCTGAATCTTGTATTGATATATGCATTTGTATGGTTAATATATATGTGATCCTAAATTGTTTATGGTTATAGATCTTTATGCTTTGATGGTATTATGCTGCTTTGACTCTACAGGTGTTCTTTGAAGCAAGACAAGTAAGGAAAGAGTGGAAAAGCTCTGTCAAAGGGGAGAGGAAACAAGAAAGGAGCCAAGCGAAATACTGAGGTTTGTACTCTCTGGTTCTCTCTCATCTATTTCTCATAAATGAAAACACAAGTGACTTTAATTTGTTTGTTTCTAAGATAGCTACCCATCTTAGTGGGACTAGCAACTCTGAATGGACACTAGTTTTCTCGATAACAAAATGACGACTCCACTGGGGAGTGAATAGCTTGTTTGCTTGTTTCTATTTGTTTTCTTTATAAACTACAAACGAAGCTTGAAGTTAAGGCAGCTAGCCTTCGAACTACTTTTTCTATGCAACTGCAAAGTAGATCAACACTGCTCCAGTCAATATCTAGGTTAGTTTATGAACTGAACATCTGACTTGCAAACATCCTAAGTGCCCTGGTAGTAGCTCAAGTAACCTCATTAGATCAGCCCCTATGCTTTGTGTTTACTGCCTATCATTAGCTAAGCCTAAATCCCTGAACTAAGCTACAAACTGTGAGCAAAAAGCAAGCCCAATCTCATCCTTGGACCATCACACTATCTCTCATTGGCAGTCTGGATGCATCACATCTCCCATGTGCAGCAGGTGAGATGCATCCCTGTTTCCCTGTGTCACAGGTGCAATGATTAGGTAAGACTGTTTTTTCCTCCAAATTTTGGTTTTCTCTTCATTGTCTTCAGCTTTATTTAGTAGTTTTGTTGTCTACGATCAGTATATCACTGTTGAAAATCCCTTCCATTGCATTATTTAGCCTCCATTGATAAATAATTGTGAATGTTTTTATGTATTTTTCATCATTTACAATTCTCCTTTGCAAATAGTAGCTTAATCGAACTATCATCTTTCGATTTGAAAGTGTCGCAAGTGTTGTTTTCAGTCAAAGAAAAGAGTCATCCTCTTTTTGATAGTCGATTACACTTTTTCCATTGTATTTGATTTTAATTAATAGTATTTCAAGTGTCGAAAATAGTTTTCAATTCGAAATCACAAAGTGTCGTCTTAGTCTTCCTTTCATATTTTGAAAATAAAATTGTTAGTACTGTCGCTTTGAAAGAAAATAGATCAGATCTATACTTAGCATTCTTTTTGTCATTCACACATTAAGAAAGCAAAAAACAAATACATGCATGTGCATTTGCATTTAGACTACGTGCGGAAATTGATCTAGGACAGTGCATCTTAGTGTGTGCTCTCTTCTCTATGTTGAAAGAATCTTGCTTCTCTTCCCTTAGTAGCTAGGATTTTCATTGTAAAAAGAAAGTAAATGATTGTTTATCATCTTAGGTTGCATATTTAGGAATTGTAGATCTACATCATTCAGTAATCCTTAAAGGAAAACTTCTTAAGAAAGATCAACTGTAAAATAAATTTCAATGAGCATAAAAACGCTTTGGAACCTAATGCACAACATCTAGAAGTCTAGGCTAGAGACGTATTCTGACGTCGTAAAGCCTGGTAACTATCATTTTCATCGTAGGTTGGGTGATTCCTCCTCTTTGATATGACAAGTGCTAGTATGGACTTGTGCTCCCACGTACCATCAAGTATATATTGGGAGACCACAATAGGCTATATCCTATATCCTAGGAAGCCATGTCTGCTGCCCTATCAATCACAATGCGTTGAACACAACATTCGGGAAGTTTGACTGTCATACCTTAAAAAGTATTTTGAAATTTTGCAATTGGTTTGGTAATCCCTCTGTCTAGATTTCCAGAGTAGTCACTTTCATTCCTTTTCAGACTCCTTAAAAGAAAAGGTCCATCTTAGCACTTTTCACTTCAGGCTCATTAAAAATCGAAGCCGACTAGAGTCATCTTTAGATTTTTCTTGACTCTTAAAAATTGAAAAAGCAAGTTGTGTCAAAGCATCATAAAATTTATTTTAATCAGAATAAAATCACTATTCCCTCATTGGTCTTAGGTTGAGAAAATGGAGTCCACCAATCAAGGATTTACCCTTGGGGGGAATCCTAGTCCCTTCTCCTCTTGGAGAGATGTTGGTGCACCTCATATGGCCACATTGTCCCTTTTAGGACTGACAATTGTCCTGAGAAATCAAATCAACAACCGGATGATACTAGAGTTACCCCCTAACCTTCTACTTCATTTTTTTCTCCCTCTCCTTCTTCCTCTTTGCTTGGTGAAGCTAGTAAAACTAAAAACCAAGTAACTGAGAAGAAGAAGAAAGGGAAGGAGAAGAAGAAGAAGAAGCCAACAGTAAAAGAGGGCAACCATGCATCATCTGGTGAAAATCCACACATTACACCATCCAAACCTAAATCTCCATGTTTCATTTGCAAGGGAGACCATTATCATCAAGATTGTCCTTGCATCCCATGGATCTTAAGGGACTGGTCTCCCCGCTTGCACAATCCAGTGTCCTCAACCTCTTAAGATCATGTTGAAAGTACACCATCGACTACTAAAAACGAATTAAATGGAAAAAAAGGAAGATCTAAAATTCCTTGTAGACTGTGTAAAGGCGATCATGCCATCCACCGTTGTCTCTTCCTAGAGGAAGCTAAAAGAGTCTTGGATAATCGTCCTGCTTCACCGCTACGGCTTCCTCTTGGATACAAGAAACTCTTGCCGAGTCCATCACTAGTTGAAAATCTGATTGACACACCTTTGTGGTCGGTCGAAGCATCTATCATTGAAGATAAACCCTCTGAGTCCACAGAGGACCGAAGTCAACAGGTCGAGATGGCAGTTGGCCCTTCAGAAAGTCTACCTTCAAATGATACAATTACCAAAGAGAATGAGAACGACACCATTCAAATTCTTTTCGTCAACACAGAAACCAATGAACATGGGGGCAATCTACCCGTTCCTTTACTGCAGGAAGGAAGTTCGTTAGAGATTTACCCAACCATTTATTTGGTCCCTCCTCCAAGCAATCTAGTTGTTTCCTTCCATTGGAATATACTAGGCGGAACTCGTATACCATCTAATGTACCATTCCGAATCATAGTACAAGCTTACGAAATGATCATGGTTGGTACTATCATAGATGAAGGGGCTTGTTTGAGTATTATTTCCTCAACTGCTTGGAAAGTGATTGGTTCGCTATTGCTTTTGCCTAAGATTCGAAATCTATCGGGCTTCAACAAAGGAACCAGTCGACTGTTAAGGATCCTTCCAAGTTTGCCTATAACTTTGAGAAGGAAAACCATTTATCTAAACGTGATGGTAGTCTAAGGGCCTTTATATTACAATCTACTCCTTGGGTGTGACCACATTTATAGCATGGGAGCTATTGTTTCCTCACTCTTTCAAGTGATGTGTTTCTCGCATGAAGGCAGAGTGGTCTAGCTCATAGACTAGCTTTCATTCCCTGGCTCAAACATAGCTACTAGTAAAGTGCCATCCTTAACTAGTCTTTTTGCACAAGGAATGTCTCATCAATCTCCAGCCAATCCACCTGATGAACGCGAGTGATTCGGTGGATGTGACTAAACCCAGGGGGCATGCGCCCTGGTCTGCTTTAGCAGGAAAACTTTAGGTATAGGGTAGGTTTCCACAGAGGATATATGACTAGTCTGATAGAACCGTCCATTTAGGAAAATGGGATTAGACTGGAATAAGATTCCCTTGTTAAAGTCATGTGAGTGATGTATCCCACCATTCACCTTTTTCTATTTCGATGGACAAAGCCAAGGAAGTGTTTTGTCTGCAAATGCAGATGCAGCAATCTTGCAAATGCGAGAAATTTCATATGGTAACTTGGAAACTCTACTTTTCTTTATACCTAGGGGCATGCAAACCTTTTGCATACAAGTGAAAAGTGACCAGCGTAACTCTAACCCCATAGTTTTTACTAACTTCAACTACTTAAGTTAGGTGATTGGTCTGATCAACCATTCACCTTTGCAAAGGCCAAATGGCACTGGAAAAGTAAAGGAAGAGTTTTCCTACCTAACCCCAGTAATTCTTTAACCCCTAGGATAGTAGTTGGTCGTTCCTAGCTTGCATGCAAAAGGCTGCAGAGAAAGTTTCGAATGGGGCAAGCTCCCCAAAAAATGAACCTATCGATGAGACATCCTTATTATACAACTGGCATGAGCAGTTTTACGTGAAATTCAAGCTCATTAAAAAATAAACTTAGCAATGAGAAAATGTTCCCCCAGAGTTCAAGCTCATTAAAAAATGAACCCATCCTTCAGTAAATAACCATTGCAATCGCATAATCATCCGCTTTTGAGCCTTGGTTGTGTTCTTACTATCACCTCCACTCTTTTTTGGCCAATCATACACCTCCATTTGATTATTTACCCCTTTTGAGGAACAACTACGATGAGTGATTCTATTAGCCATCTTCTTTACATTGTCGTGATTGAAAAGTTCCCACTCTTACCTGGAACCAGCTGCTACCCAAAAATGTCACTCATTCCTCAAAAAATGAGTCTCCTTTAAGCTCTTTTCATCTGACTCATAAAATATGAAAATATTGTCGAGCAATTGGCCTCTCCAACTCGTTAAAGTGATTGGAAGTGCCATCCCTTCTCTAGATTTTAATCTTTTTGGACCTGAGGATCATTCCACAAAAAGATTGAGCACTTGTCCTGTTCAGCTCGTTAAAACTATCGAAAAATCACCCTTTCGTATTATTTTATACTTTTTTCGGACATAAGGGATTATATTACGAAAAAGGATTACTGGCATTTCCTTTCTGTCTCTTTTCAGGCTCTCTAAAATTGAAAAGGACTGAGTTATCTTTGTCATTAAACTCGTTAAAACAATAGCGACAAACTTGTCCATGCAGACAAGAGCGAGTTTCATTGTCGCTAGGCTCATTAAAACATAGCGACGGGTTTTCCCAAAGGGAAAATTATAGAACAATCATATTTTATCCTCCTCAAGCTTGAAAAAAATAAAGAGGTACTGGTCAGCAATCACTAGGGAAAAATTGGGAAGAAAACTTGAAGAAACTTTATTGGTAGCAGGTCGCCCTTGAACATGACACTTTCACTCCATCACTATGATTGAGTCGGGTTGGGTTATTCCGTTCACCAGTCATATCACCATTGGTCCTCCGTACCATCCATTTTTGGGGTTAATGCTACCAATCCATCTCAGTGTCATCGATATGTTCAAGAGAAGTCGCTTAGAGAATTCACCAACCCAGCTTGCATCTCATCTGCTACAATACCTTCACGCTTCATTCTTTCATGGCCGCCAACTTGAACCTTGTATCATCAGATCGTTTTCACCTCCACAAAATCATTTTCTCCGTTTCATGTTATAGATGTGGGATTCATTAAGGCCCTCCTATGACAGGTCACTTCTTGTCGACATCAGCTCATTATCCAAGAAGTTGACTTAGGAACAACCCTTTCAATACCTTGAAGCTTGCATGCCTCAATGGCAAGTTTCTCACTTTCGGCGACAGGTTTATGTCAATGGCCTTCGATTGGGAGATTTTGCATGGTGTTCAACATCGACTCATGTATTTTCACAACGTGAATTGTATTGTTGTACCTTGAGTTTCATTATCATTATCAGTGATTCCTCTCACGCCTGTTAATAGCTTACATCATTGGCTGGTAATCAGGCGATGTCTTTCCATGTTCGATGTCTTTCCATGGATCGACTTGTACTTCGAGAAAAGATTGAATGAGTTTGAAGACCCCAGATCTAGTTTCATCCATCCGAGATGCGATATATTCAGGAAAATAAAGACATCAAATGTACATCATAGTTGCACAGATAATCATCCAAGTTAAGGGATGATGGCTCTACCAGAATCATCAGTCTGCCACACAAACGGTTTTTTGTCCTATGTACATGAAAATGAATTTATAAAGCTAAGAATGGGAATGCTTTCCTTAGCTAGATCATGAAAATATTATGAAGATAATGTATTGTATTATATCTTATTACAGGTCACCTTCCATTTCGAAAAAACCTCGGATCCTCATGATAAATCATTTCACCCGACATCAAAAGATTTACGACCTCATGCTTTAGGGGGCAACTATTATAGACATATTTGGGCACTGCAA